>JAEQML010060355.1:0-27269 GCA_016904865.1 Pissodes strobi | reverse complement strand
TAATATACAGGGTGGGCCATCGAAAACGTACCGCAAGGCATAACCGGTAGGGATTTTTTTTTCAACAAACCCAAGAACACGTCAATTTTGTTTGTAAGGGGGACAACTTTTGCCCCAGAAAAGATTGCAAAATCTTCAACCCCCTAAGTGGGGGTGTCATCCCCAAATTTTTTTCAAATGGGAATGGGGGTTTAATGATACCTTATTAAAAAGTGCTATTAACTCTCTATACGTTGCTGCTTGTTTTTTGAAAATCGGTAAACTCGTTTAGAAAATATGAAGGATTGAAATTCGAAAAATACATTTTTTTTAAAACGCATAAATTAAATCAATTTAAAAAAAAACTTACCAAATTAATCAAGCAAATGCTGAAAATGTTGCCCGCCAACCTCCATACAGTAATCGAACATTCTGAAGAACTTATTGAACTCTAAAATACCAACAAAACCCAAATAAGTAAATCGATTTTATTTAAAAATGTATCGGAGTATTAAATTTAAATGATAAGGATAAATTCCTTTGACCAATTTGCTGTTTTTGTGTATTAGATGGTTTTGGCTAATTTTAGTGTTTATTAAGGCTTAATTAACCATCAGGTACGCTAGTTGCTAGATAGCTGTTCTGTGAGTTGTGCGTTAAAATTTCTCATTAAACTTTTTAATAATTATGATATACTCAATTGCAGAAAGAGTAGAAATAATCGAACTTTATTTTAAAAGTTATGAATGTGGAAATCGGGTTGCGCAGATATTTAATGAACGCCATCTTGACAAGCAGCTTTCTGGCACTATTGTTCGCGAGTTAGTAGCAAAATTTCGGGAAACAGGTTCCGTAACGAATAAAAAGAAGCAAAATGAAAATCGTGTAGTAAATGAAGCTGTGGAGGTATTAGTATTGGGCCAAGTTGCCATGGATAATACACTGAGTACAGGAAAATTAGCCAATGAGACCGGCGTGAGTCGTACAAGTGTTCGAAGAATATTAAAAAAAAACAAGTTCCACCCATACAAAATTCGGTTGGTACAAGAACTACACGAGGATAATTTTGATCGTCGCTTGGAATTTTGTGAACTTATTAGTGAACGAGCGGCGAATAATAACAATTTCCTATTTAATGTGTGTTTTTCGGATGTGTACGTTTTCTTTAAACGGTGTAGTTAATCGGCACAACTGTCGTTACTGGTCTGACAGCAACCCCAGGGTTGTTCACGAGGTGCATAAAAGCCTCAGAAATTGAACGTGTGGGCTGGTATTTTCGGAAATTCCATTGTGGGTCCTTTCTTTCTTCTTGGAAATTTAACAGGCGATATGTACTTGGATTTACTGGAAAATACTATAGATCCAGCCCTAACTGCCATAATAGAGAACAATCCTGGATACGTTGAAGAGGAATTGTTTTTTCAACAAGACGGTGCACCTCCACATTACTCTCAAAATGTGCGCCATTATTTAAACAATACCTTTCCAGGTCGGTGGATAGGTCGAAGGGGTGCAATTGAGTGGCCTCCCCGGTCGCATATTTTTGTAAACAGGAGACGCCTTATACATTCGATTAATTCCGCCAATGCCCGAAAAGCATTTCATATATAGAAGACGAGTCCGCCCAAGACTGCCTGATACGTCTGCTGTTTACATAGCCTCTTAACGCAATAATTAAATAGTTCCTGGGGTTCTTTTTTGAAATAAAAATTCATTGTGCGAAATAATGAATAAAGAAGATAAAATAATGAATTTAAAAAAGGTTTTTGCACTCCACTTACAACCGTGTCTAAAGGAAATTATTTTAATTTGTATTGGAAAAATTTCGATTAAACCTCGCCATATAGTTATCGCCATGTATTTTGTGAAATTAAAACAAAAGTAATAATTAAATTAAATAGTAAAGTACCTACCTATCATAGTATTATACGACTGTTATCAATTGTTCACAATAATAATTAATTTATGTTTAATAAAATGCATTTGAAAGAAAATATACGCCATTACGCATGGAGTTACCCTCTAGTATAGTTAAATAATGTGGGCTCGTTTTCGTTTTGGGTACACGTATACACAAAGCTAAATTCATACCTTGATGCTAATTGATCGATCTGCTATAATTCTTTCTATATCAAGCGCTGACAACAAGCTAATAAAACAGAAGTAAGAAAATTTGTTGAGCAGTATATAGCTTTTTGGCTAGATTTTTTTTATGCCGCGTAGCGTTGGTCGGTACTCGGTAATGTCGGTATCATATTCGGAAGCGAAAGCGTCGTTAGTCCACGTTCATAAACGCCTGCTCCTAACGCATTACACGTCTAACTGTACCTTCTATATCAAGCGCTGATAACAAGCTAATAGAACGGAAGTAAGAAAATTTGTTGAGCAGTGTATAGCTGTTCGACTAAATTCGGGTATCAGCTGTCTACTTTCTTTATGCTGCGTAGCGTCGGTCGGTACTCGGTAATGTCGGTATTATATTCGGAAGCGAAAGAGTCATTCGTCCACGTCCACAAACGCCTGCTCCTATCGCATTATACGTCTAACTGTACTTTCCATATCAAGCGCTGATAACAAGCTAATAAAACGGAAGTAAGAAAATTTGTTGAGCAGTGTATAGCTGTTCGGCTAGATTCGTGTATCAGCTGTCTCTTAGATAATGGTCCATCGTGTCTATTTTCCAAAGTGTTTTATCCTCTAAAAAATAAGTATCTTTTGTTTCAAACTCAAAACCCTGTTCTACTTACTTGTATACTACCTACTTTAACAAATACATACTTATATGTAGCATTTTTTGTCCAGTATTTACAAAGAACAGGAAGTTTATGTTTAGAAAATAATAAAACTCCTATTTTTACCAGTATAATCAACTACCCACTAGATTTTGGTAAGTACACCAATAAATATTCAAAATTATCGCAAGAAAATCAAAATAACACAAAATATCTTATTAAAAAGTTTTAGTCAATAACATACGTTTCAGGCAAAAAACCATCTCACTCGTCTGCTATATACAGCTCTTGATTCCGCAAACATTTTTGCAACTGACACGTCTGCCGTTTACCAGGCGGTTGCCTCACTCGTCTGCTATATACTACCAAAGAAAATGTTGTATTTGCGATGTAATCTACATTAATTGAAAATCGCGATTTTTCTGTAGTCCTAGATTTTTAAGGCCCTTTTTATAAAGTAAAATCCAAATTTATAACCATTAGATTTAATAATACACATATAGTAACATTTTCTTTGATACTACTCCACTTCGGCTCGCGTCTTATGCCGGACGCGTCTTCTGTTTACAAATAATATGCTCC
This sequence comes from Pissodes strobi, assembly GCA_016904865.1. Taxonomy (NCBI): domain Eukaryota; kingdom Metazoa; phylum Arthropoda; class Insecta; order Coleoptera; family Curculionidae; genus Pissodes; species Pissodes strobi. The sequence continues at coordinate 23,976 of JAEQML010060355.1, read as the reverse complement.
CCGGTCACCCGACTTGACTTCTTTAGACTTTTTTCTATGGGGGACACATAAAAAGTAAAGTGTATAGCACTCCACCTGCCTCATTAGAAGACCTGCGAAGACGAATTATTGATGTTTGTCGCGAAGTGACCCCGCAAGTTCTTCAGAATGTTCGAGAACGGTTTGAAGATAATTTCTATTACTGTATGGAGGTTGGCGGGCAACATTTTCAGCATTTGCTTGATTAATTCGGTAAGTTTTTGATTTAATTTATGCGTTTTTTAAAAAATGTATATTTCGAATTTCAATTCTTCATATTTTCTAAACGAGTTGACCGATTTTCAAAAAATAAGCAGCAACGTATAGGGAATTAATAGTACTTTTTAATAAGGTATCACTAAACCCCCATTCCCATTTGAAAAAAATTAGGGGATGACACCCCCACTCAGGGGGTTGAAGATTTTGCAATCTTTTTTGGGGCAAAAGTTGTCCCCTTACAAACAAAATTGACGTGTTGTTGGGTTTTTTGAAAAAAAAAATCCCTACCGGTTATGCCTTGCGGTACGTTTTCGATGGCCCACCCTGTATATTAGATCAACAATTGGTTATCAATATTCGATTGTACCTTTAATGAATATTAAATTGGTTGAAGTATCTTTAAATTATAAAAATACAAGAATCTTCCTGACTGCAATTTATAAATCACCAGCAGTAAATACATTTGAATTTAATCAGGAATTAGATCAATATCTAATAAATAAAAAACAATTATATTTTCATATATTAGTTGGGGATATTAACATTAATTTGTTTGGAAACCTGGGTTACATTGAGGAATACCAAAATATACTGGCCTCATTAAATTACATATCCTACATAAATAAAATAACTAGGCCAAAGAGTAAAACATGTATACTTAGATCATTTTTTTATTAAAACTCCTGCTGATCAATCTCACATTACTTCTTTTGTGTTTGAGAATAATATAACGTTCGATCATTACCCTGTTTTGATAAAATAAAAGATAGCAAAAAAATAGAAAAAATATATATAATTTTCTCAAACCTAAAAAATGATCTTAAACATGAAATGTGGTTAGATATATATAGTGAACAAAACAAGAATGAAGAAGTTAAACTATTTGTGGAAAAAATATTGAATTTAATTAAAAAAAACACACTTATTTTGGAAAAAATATAACTACAAAAAATATTTTAAAAAAAGAATGGATGACCGAAGGTCTTTTAAATTGCATAAACGAAAAACATCCTTTATATAATTACGTAATTCAGGACCCAGCAAATGACGTTCTAAAGCAACAATATAACAACTATAAAAATAAATTAAGACCTAATTAAGATTGCAAAAAGAAATTACGCAAAAAAAACAAAAGATCATACTCATTACTATGGAATGTAGTAAATTCATTATGTGGCAAAACTAGAGAAAACAATAAAATCGAATCAATTATAACCGAAAATGGTAATACTTTGACAGCTAAAAAAGAGATTGCTAACGAATTTAACAACCATTATAGCACACTAGGTCAAAAATATAGCAGAAAAAATACCTCACTGCAATGACCAACCTAAAGAAATCGGAAGACTGGAAAGCAGCATGTACTTGTTTTTAGTTGAGCAGAAAGAAGTGTACAATGCAATAAAATCATTAAAAAATAACAAGTCTCCTGGTTGGGACGAGATAAAATCAGAAACAGTTAAACAATGCAAAGAGGAAATTGTACAACCGCTAACTTTTTTAATAAACCTTTGCTTTCAAAATGGCTGCTTTCCGGATTGCCTTAAGATAGGGAACGTTAACCCTCTGTTAAAGGCGGGGAACAGAGAGAAGGTTATTAATTATCGACCAGTCTGTTTTTTTGAAAAATTTTTGAAAAATTTCTAAAAAATAGAATTGAAAGATTTCTAGATAAGTTCAGTGTCATATCAAATGATCAATACGGCTTTAGAGAGGGAAAATAAACAGAAGATGCTTTATGTAAACTAACATCACAAGCAACAGGCGCTTTTAACTCCAACATGCGTAGCTTATGCATTTTTGTCGACCTCTCTAAGGCATTTGATACTATTTCGCATGAGATTTTGATGGAAAAGTTGCAAAGGTATGGTTTGAGAGGTAATGTTTTAAAACTACTAAAGAGCTATCTATCGGATAGAAAACAATATGTTGAAATTGATGGTGTTGAAAACAATCATAGAAGAGTACACTTTGGTGTCCCACAGACAGGGCACAGTTTTGGGACCTTTGCTGTTTACTCTATATGTAAAAGATTTGTTGAATATGAAAACCATTGGAAAAATAATTAGTTTCGCTGATGACACCGCAATTTTCTACAAATCAAATACTTGGGCAAAGCTAAAACTTACGACAGAAAACGATTTTAAAACTATAAGATCTTAGTTTCAGATAAATAAGCTTACTTTAAATTACGATAAAACAAAATACTTACCTTTTTCCATCTATAAAAATAATTTACCAACTTTTACTTCCCTTGAAATAAATGACAAAGAAGAAACTCACCTGAAACTAACGCTATAAAATATTTAGGAATCGTTATAGATAGGCATATGAAGTGGGATTTACAAATAAAAAATATTATAAATAAAATACGGGGACTGCTGCCTAAGTTTCGATATCTCAAGGAGTTTTTAGGATTGGAACAGCTTAAAACACTCTACTTCTCTCTTATACAGTCTCATCTTTCATATGGGATTCTGGGATGGGGTGGAGTGGCTGACTGTCACTTGAAAACTGTTAGTAATACACAAAAGTGGTTTTTAAAATTAATTTATGGCAAAAGAAAAACTTATGCCTCGGATTAGCGTTTCAATGAAACAAAAGTTCTTGATGTTAGACAGTTGTACTGCCTGGAAATATTGAAGAATATTCACAAAAGTAAGATCCAACTAAACGAAAGAGACACGATCATCAAACAAGAAATAAAATTGATGTTGAATGTTCCTCTATTTTGAAAACAGTAACACAACGTACAGTCAAATATTACGCGCCCAGATTATTTAACAGTTTACCGTCAGATATCAGGAACATATCGGGATTCTATATGTACAAAAAAATCAATTGCTGGTTGGATAGGGGATAGGGAATTATTTGAGGTAGCAAATTATGTGTATTGTATGGCTAATAAATTATTTTAAGTTTTTTGATACTGTGCATACAAATATTGTGAATTTTGAATTTTAAATATTGTAAATCGTCTAAAAGTCAACAAGCATTGTTGCGCCCTTAGGAACTGGCAACACCGCTTTTCCGTTTCAGCTGATGTCACTTGCTGAATTCTCAGAAGTTGCGTAAAAAGGGTAGTGGACTGTATAGTGTATATAAAGAAAAGACGGCAGAATCTTGAAGTGGACGTTTCACTATTTATTCACGATATTACTGGCAATAATTTAATGTGTGTTTAAACGGTTTATTCACGGGAGGAGCAATGTCAGGACAAGAAATATGACGACCGCCCGGATCGCGACCTTGCTTATTGCACCCTCGACTTGTACTACTACTCGTCTCTTTTTGTGATTTATGGCGCGTTCCTTGACTATGTTGCCAAGTCAACATGCATATTAAGGAGTTGGTTCAGAACTTAAAAAAATTTAAAATATTACTTGAGATTTTGAAAGTCTTAACATGGTCCCCCACGTTGAAAGAATCTTTCAACAACATTGCTCCAGAATTTTGAATTACGTACATAATAGTAATTGACTATGTCTAATAGGTTAGCCTAGAACATCTAAATGATACCTAAATCTAAAGTTACATCCAAAAAAGGCTTTCGCCAAGCAACGACAATAAAATCTAAATTATCCTATTTTAACGGCAACGGTGCCAGCTTAACGACCGCACGTTTTATAATGCCTGACGCGGTTTTCACACTCGCGACACGCACAACGCCATCCGAACCTGGATGGACCGCACTGATACGTCCAAGGCACCACTTAAATGGAGGTAAGTCATTATCATGCACCAACACCATGTCTTCAATAGAAAGGTTAGGTTGCTGGATTTTCCATTTGCGTCTCTGTTGCAAGGTTGTAACATATTCCCGGGACCATCTTTCCCAGAAATGTTGTTTTATTTTCTCAAGTTGCTCAAAGTACTTCAACCGATTCCAGGGAGTTAGTGTAACGTCAGTCTGTGAAAGCGAATCGGACGAACGACCGATCAAAAAATGGGACGGCGTTAACGCACACAGATCATTTGGATCAGTAGACAAAGGAGTCAATGGTCTCGAATTTAAAATATTTTCAACTTGAGTGACAACAGTATAAAAACTTTCAAATGTCAAAGTAGTGGCACGAGCAGACATACCTTTTAACAAATGCCGTTTGGCCGACTTTACTGCAGCTTCCCAAATTCCACCATGATGTGGTGAGTAAGCACCAATAAAGTGCCAGTCAATGCTAAGCTCATCACCAAGCTGTTTAATGATCTCGTTCTTATTAGTTTTAAAAAATTGACCCAATTCCTTTAACTGGTTACTTGCACCAACAAAATTACTGCCGTTGTCTGAATAAACGCCAGATGGCTTGCCTCTGCGAGAGATGAATCGCTGAAATGCTTCTAAAAAGGTAGCGGTACTTAGATCGGTGACCAATTCCAAATGAACAGCCTTAACTGTGAGGCAAATAAGGTAGCATTTCAACGTTTTACCTCCTCGACCCTTAAGATCTTTATAATAAAACGGGCCTGCGTAGTCTATACCAACGTTCGAAAAAGGTGGATTGGCAATCACACGAGTCTTAGGTAAATCTCCCATTAAAGGGTTAAAGAACTTGGGTTTAAACCTAAAACATAATACACATTCTCTTACTACTCTCTTGGCTAAGGCTTTTCCAGAAATTGGCCAATAGCACTCGCGAACATTTGACAACAGTAGTTGTGGGCCACAATGAAATCGATTAGAATGTTCATGCTTGAAAATTAAATAAGTAAAATGATGTTTAGCCGGCAGTAGCATTGGGTGTCTTTTTTCCAAGGGGTAGGCAGGATGCCGAAGTCTACCACCAACTCTAACAATGCCATCAATCAAAATTGGGGTTAAACTAGAGAGGTTGCTTTTATTACGTATAAAACCATTTTTGGTTAAAACCGAAATATCTTCAGGAAACGATTCCTGTTGGACTAACATAAACAATTTAGTAGTCGCTTCTCGTGACTCTTCTAATGTAAGTTTACTTGTGACTCTTTGAGGCTTAGGAGTTTTACAATTTTTTTAGAAAGCGTAAGCAATAGGACATTACTCGTTTAATGCACGAAAGTGAGGAGTATCTTTTATAGGGAAATAGCTTATGAGGTTGAGTCTTTTCCTGTACTATGGCACAGATCGTTTTTCGAACCCCTGGTAGGTATGGAATGTGAATTGGAGACGACATACTAATGTCATTTGGCCAGTCTGGTGACGACTAATATAGCCACAAAGGACCACAGAACCACTCCTTCGCGGTTACAAGTGTTTTTGGTGACACGCCTCTTGAAGCAAGGTCAGCTGGATTTTGAGCTGTTGGAACGTATCTCCATAATTCAGGCGGAGCAATTACCTGAATATCTGTAACTTGATTTGCGACGAATACTTGAAAATTGTTTGAGGAGGACCGAATCCAAGCGAGTGCAACTGTGGAGTCGCACCAAAAATGTGTATTGACAATATTAATAGATAGGGAAGATTTAACTTTTGCATAAAGCTGTGCCAGAAGATAGGCGGCACATAGCTCCAATTAGGGAATGCTGACAGATTTAAGCGGAGCCACACGTGTTTTGGAGATGAGAAGATGCACATGAACTTGGTTATTGGCATACACAGCGCGTAAATAGATACAAGCTCCATACGCGTACTGGGAAGCGTCTGAAAATCCATGTAACTCAATTTTAATAGAATCCTTGCATGCAGCTTGTCTGGAAATATGCAAGCTATTGAGTTCAGGAAGTTCAGAGCGAAAAGCTAACCACTTGTTCGCAAGTTCATTAGGTAATTCGTCATTCCACGACAAGTTGAGAGACCATAATTCTTGCAAATATATTTTTGCTGTAATGACAACTGGAGCGAGTAATCCAAGAGGATCGAAAATCTTTGCAGTTTCTGAAAGGACAGTTTTGTTAGTTTTTTGGGAGCCAGGGTTACCCCAATATAGAATGACAAAGTATCATCATGACTTGACCAAAGCATGTCTAGTGTTTTGGATGTTTCTGACTGCTTGAAGTAGAACTTATCTGTAGAATGATTTGAGGATTTTATTTGTTTTAAAATGTTGGAATCATTAGATCTCCACTTTCTCAATTCGAATCCTGTGCTTTTTAGAATGGAAGTGACTTGTTCACATTTTGCAACCACTTCATTGACTGACCTGCCACCTGAAAGCACATCGTAGAAATCCCGCTCTAATGACCTCTGAAGCTTGGGGATAGGACTCTCTGGCTTCGATTCCTAACTGCAATAAACACCGGGTCGCCAAAAAAGGAGCACTGGCAGTTCCATATACCACTGTGTTTAACGAAAATGTTTCGAGTTCTTGTTCGGGACTAGAGCGCCATAAAACTAATTGAAGTGGTTAAATTCCTCGGCGACAAGAATTTGCCAATACATTTTGCATATATCTGCTGAAACAACGAAGGGATGTTGGCGAAAACGCACTAGGATTGAAAGAAGGTCTTCCTGAACTGTCGGACCCACCATTTGCAATGCATTATAAGAACACCCACTTGTAGAAGCAAATGAACTGTTGAATACCACACGTAGCTTTGTGGTACTACTTTCTTCTCGCAGAACGCCATGATGAGGCGAAAAATAGCATATCTCATTAATTGTAGGTTGAAAGGAAGATATATGATTTAGCTCACTGTACTCTTGCATGAAATCCGTATACATTTCCTTGAGTTTGGAATGTGAAGACAGCCTTTTTTCTAAAGCAAGAAATTGTCTTAGTGCGCCAGATTTAGTTTCACCGAGATTAGAGATTGGTTCCTTAAGAGGAATGGACACAATGAATCTTCCATCTGAATTACGCTTAAAAGTGTTTAGAAAATGGTCTTCTGCTCTCTGGTCCTTAATCGAAAGAGATTTTGGTGAAGATAACTCTTCAAGTTTCCAAAACTTAGTTAGTGAAGCTTGAATCTCTGCATTTGCTGAGAGGTGGCAAAAGGTTTTGCGATGATGATTATCTGCAACCGGGCCTGAAATATACCAACCAAGTTTGCTCTTTTGGAGCACTGGCATGTTTGGATCCAAATGTTTTGTGCCTTTACACAAAAGTTTCCAGAAGACAGCAGCACCGATAAGGATATCGACCTTGTTGGACTCATAAAATTTGGGATCAGCCAATTGAATATTTGGTGGTATCTCACGAGATGATGGGTTTATTGATATGGTGGGCAAATTATTAGTAATGTGCGGAATCACTAAGCACTGCATGTTGGTTTTAAAGGCAGAATGCGGGGATCTAATGTGAATGTAACATGACCTTGACACATGAGCATGTGCCTTGTCCATGCCACTAATCGAAATGTCCACTGAATCTTGTGGCATATTCAATTTAGTTGCCATGTTACTCGTGATAGTTTGACATTGACCCTCTGTCTAAAAGGGCTCTACACACACGTACTTGACCATGACTGTCTAGAACCTCCACCAATGCAGTCGCAAGCAAGACTTGACCTTTAAATGATGCATTGCATGTAGTGGTGTGGGTATTGTCATCTGTCATTGAGTATGACCGAGAGTATGACCTTCTACGAGTTCTGTCACTGAACTGTGACCTTCATTGACCATAGAAATATTAAGGGAGGTAGTCTTAAGAGGATGCAATAATGAATTATGTTTCCACAATGACGACAAGAACCATACTTGCAACCTGCAACGTCATGACCCTTTTGAAGACAATTTGTGCACAGCTTTAAATGTTTAATTCTTTCAATTTTGTCTTTTAAAGGTAAAGCATTAAATTCCTCAACTCATAATTTATAAATTGAATGGGGTTTCCCACATTGATAACATGCAAAATTCTGATTGGTGCCTTTTGATTGAGAATCATTGTTTGTTGTCTTACCAGTAAAACGATTTCCGGAATGATTTTTTGATTTAAATGTACTATTTTTATGAAGGCCAATCTTGTAAAGAAAATTTGCACGAGATGATAAAAATGTTTTTAAATGGGAAATTAGGGGAAAATCATCATTAGCTACAAATTGCTCCCATTCTCCAATGCTATCCGCATCAAATTTGCTTATAACTAAAAATATGATCAAAGGAACCCAATTTTCTGTTTTAATGCCTATGCTTTCTAAAGATCTAATGTTTTTTGACAATAAATCGACCAAGTTTCGAAAAGATGTTGGAGATTCTGGTTTAATTTCTGGAATATTGAATAGAGATTTAATGTAGTTATGAACTATAAGTCTTTTGTTGTCATATCTTTGACATAGTATGCCCCATGCCAACTCATAATTTTCGGACGTAATATCAACGCATTGAATACAGTGAGACGCTGGACCCTCTAATGACGCTCTCAGATAGTGAAACTTTTGAACTGGGTCAAGGTTTTCTGAATTATGAACCAACGATACAAATGTTTCTTTAAATTCAAGCCATTTATCGTATGCTCCAGAAAATTTTGGCAATTCAATAACCGGATACTTTACGTTTAACGTTTTTGAGCTAGACGCACTCGAAATTTTGGAGCATCTACATTTTGACATTTATACATATGCTCCTTAGCTGCAGAGATAGTATGATAATAAATGTTTTCAAATGAGTTACCTGAATCTTCATGATACTCATCAAAATCAATGGCCTCTAATTCAAACTGAACATCATTAAATTCTGATAGTAAGCTACTCTCTAAATCCCTCAAACGAGTATCCAATTCAAAGAGCTTTGAACTACTTGGTGATTCTTGACATGAATTCAGAAATGAAGTAAAGCGGTTTAATTTAGACTTTAAAATATCTCTTTTTCTAATTAACCCATCAATATGAGCACTAGGATTGGTTTCGGGAATGCTACTTTGTCTTCGTTTTGGCAATTTGAATTTAATATATAGGTTGTAGAAAGATTAAAATGTAAGGTCAAAGCCACACCGTCAAATGAAAGTTTTACCTCAATTTCTACAATCTAAAATAAATGAAACACTATCAATAATGTACATAAACTAGAACTACTTAGCCTAGACGTGCAAAACTAGTTTCTACAAACTATATTCATATGTTTTTAAAAGAAAAAGGTACATGTTAAAATGTATAATTAAGCGGCAAAATGTCCTAGACTATAAGTCCTCACAGATCTTCAAGGCGAGAACCGAATACCGACTGACCTTGACTCCCACTTTGACGAGAGCAACTGAGACTGGAAACTATCTTGTTTGAGTACCTACTACCCTACAGGAATGCAAAAGCCGGGTACTGGCGACCTAGATGCTAGAGTCAGGAAGAAACCACCTTCCGCTCGGAAAATGCCCAAAATATATAATGTACTCTGGTCTGCTTGACACTGTGATTATTCTGAACTGAAGAATCGGTTCCTGCAGCTCCAACTGTCCAAAGAAAATGTAAAACATGCAACGAGTTTACCTTGAAAGCTCCAAGTATCAAATGTAAATAATGTTCCATACAACTGCTGCAATTGCACTAATGTTCAATTACACCCCCGTGAATCTCAAAAGTTAATCGGCAAAAATGTGTCAATGATAGAATAAGCAAACGTAAACGCACTTTTTAAAATTCCGCTCGTTAATTATTAGTCTCCTAGGATCAACTTATGTTGCGCCCTTCGGAACTGGCAACACCACTTTTCCGTTTCAGCTGATGCCACTTGCTGAATTCTTAGAAGTTGCGTAAAAAGGGTAGTGTATATAAAGAAAAGACGGCAGAATCTTGAAGTGGACGTTTCACTATTTATTCACGATATTACTGGCAATAATTTAATGTGGGTTTAAACGGTTTATTCACGGGAGGAGCAATGTCAGGACAAGAAAAATGACGACCGCCCGGATCGCGACCTTGCTTATTGCACCCTCGACTTGTACTACTACTCGTCTCTTTTTGTGATTTATGGCGCGTTCCTTGGCTATGTTGCCAAGTCAACATGCATATTAAGGAGCTGGTTCAGAACTTAAAAAAATGTAAAATATTATTTGAGATTTTGAAAGTCTTAACAAGCATAGTTATGCTTTTATGACTTTTTTGCGTTTATTTTGTTGCGCATTGTTATTCATGTATTGTAATGAATGGTATTGTACTTTTTTTTTAATAAACGTTATATTATTATTATGTGAATAGCCAAATTCAGTAGCAATTCAGCCCCCCCATATCTCATCCCTATACTTTGTCCTCATGCAATCACTAGAGTCATCAAAACCATATTTTCCCTTACACTTTCAATTAACACCTCCATTTTATTTGAAAAACCTTTAATACATTTCGTAATATTACGTAGCACATAGCAAAAATTGTCCTCTGCCTAGTTCCTGCAAGTTGCTACTTGCAATATGTGATACCGCATTCGTTCTTCAGTAATGTTACAAAAAGCTATGCTGTACTCGGTTGTGCTACGCTAGGCTATGTTGCGCTCAATGTGCGGCAGACTTAATCTAGTTTATCTAGATACCTAATGGCGTATTGAACAGATTAGTGTAAGTAGGCAATACATCTGAATAGAATGTTTAGTATAAGGACCTTGAATAACTAATGATATATTTACAATAATTACGTTTATTGTACTTTGAAATGTATTAATTTAGAAATATTATATGAATATAACATAATTGTGAAATGAGTAATAAATGTGTGCATATTTGTACTTACTTTACGTAACTTTAAAATCAAACTAAATACTTGTACCACAAGCTTTATAGGGTATTGCGGTATTCCAAAAGTTCATAACATATAAATATGTTTTGTTAAAATGGGTTGAAAGCGACGAAGCAACTCAAGAAAGCAAATTCGTCAACCATACAGAACGTTCCTACATATATATTCTCATCTTACAAATAAAAAATATTATACTTTTTAAAACTGGAAGTGATACAGTAAAAGGAAAACAAACAAAAAATTATTGGGTGAAGTTAGAACTTCGCACATTTTTTCAATAACAATTAATAAATCCACAAGTATTATTAAATTACTTTCGAAAAAAATTTGGTGCGCTTTTATAGAGTAGGGTCAATTCGCCAGTAATGGTAAATTCTCATGCATTCGATATCCGACGATACGACGATCTGGCAGTGTTCTTTTTATTAGTTAAAATATTCGTCTTTCTATTGGAATGCCAAGTTGTTTGTATCCAACTTTTACAGGAAAGTTAACATTTTGCGTTTTCTCAGTTATAAACTAACCTGAAACATAGGAATAATAGCGACCACACAGTTAGAGAAACCCAAAGATAAGTTTTTTTTTACCGAGAATTGTACCATGAAGTTGACCTTCGTATTAAAACGAAATTATCATAAAAAATAAATAAAAAATAATAAACTCATAATTTCGCTTTTGGGCAAGTGACTGAAATCCAAACCTACCAAGCAACAATGTATGATCGATACCACGAGCAGGGTAAGTACCATCCGTTTTAAAAGCAAGATATTTCAAAAACCTTCTCTGAACGCTCTCAATAGCGTTAATGTATTCTCGATACAAAGGGCTCCATATTAAGGATGCGTATTCATTCCAGCTTGGAGCGTACATACGAATAGTACAATACTCTGAGTGACTGGATATTCTCGAAAGGCTTGCATGTTCGAATCACAAATCCCAGCATCGCTATGGATGCTTCTCTTGTTTTTTGAACATGTTTGTTGAAAGAGTCCCGGATCAAAGTACACGCCAAGGTTTCTAAAGCTCTCAACTCGATCCAAGACTGACGATATTATACTATACTGAAATAGAATGGGATTCTTTTTCAAAGAGAAAGTCATGATTTTGCATTTGTCGACGTTAAGGGGAAGCAGGTTACCCGTGTACCATTGATTCAGGCTGCCAAGGTCTTTCTGGAGCCTCAAACAGTCCTCCAGGGAGTGAATGGTTCAGAAAAGTTTAAGGTCATCAGCGAAGAGAAGGACGTTGCTGTTAAATATCTCAGTTATGTCATTAATAGACAACGAAAATAGCAAGGGGGCTAGGTTGCTTCCCTACGAAGCTCCACTGGTAGCCTCGAAAGATGAGGATCTATGTCCTCTATGCTCAACATAAAGCTGGCGGTTTGAAAGATATGAGGAGATAAAATTGCATAGTTTTTGATGGAATCCAAAAGCAGCCAGCTTCCTCAAGAGTATCGAGTGATCAAGTCGATCAAAGGCCTTTGAGTAGTCGGTGTATACTGTGTCAACTTGCAGTTGGAATTTAAAGCGTTACTGGTATATTGCATATAACAAGCTAGGTTAGTAACAGTACTTGTTGCAGAAAAAAATCCGTGCTATAGTGGCACCTGACCTCTGAAAAGGTTCTTTCATACATCGCCATTTCAAAGACCTTTGCGAACACACTAAGTAGACAATAGGTCTGTAGTTGTCGACCGAATCCACCCTGCCCTTTTCAAATATTGGACAGATTTTCGCGGTTTTCCAGCAGTCCGGAAATAATTTTTTAGGCATAAATTGAGGATATAAGAGGAGGACAAACCTGCAGTCACGCGCCAAAAAGCTTGGCACGTTGTCGGGACTCCGAGAGCGATTTTACAGATAGATGTACATTGTTAGAATAGATGAGCGGTTGGAAAAGGACATCCATCTTTGGTGAGTATATACTTTTGAAAAATAACGCAAATGCGCCTACAACCCCCCGAGACCCGCAGCATTCAACACCGTTCAGTTACACGAGGTTTGGTATGCTCTGTTGGCTCCATCTGGACCGAGAATAAGACCAAAACTGGGAAGGGTTTGAGGCAATGCTCACGGGCAGTGTAATCCCCATAATCAGTATCAATATCTCGTTTTATTTTAGCTCTAAGAGTACGAAACTGATTTAGTAGTTCGGTAGAATTGGAATTTTAAAGTTTTTTTACGAATTCGTGCCTTAGATTTAATGGTTTTTATGGTAGCGGAGCTATACCAAACTGCTTACTATGGTTAATAGTTTGGGGAACACATTTATCAAGAATCGAATACAATGTTTGGTAAAAATAGTTACAGGCGCCATCAGGCGAAGCATAATCTCCCAGAGGAGACCAGTCAGCACCCGACAATAGATTATATAATTTATGAAAGTTAGCTTTGCGATAGATGTAACATGTTCGTGTGTTTTTGGCTTTAATAGGTGTCAATTTATTTATTGATATGTTTAAGTCTATGTCGAACGCAGGATGATAGCGGTCCTCGGAACAAAAGGCATCGGATTTCGCGCAGCCTGACATGGAACATTCGCAAAGAGTGAGTCGAGAGCTTGAGCCATTGAGATTAAGGACATAATTATATTGAACTAGATTATAGAAGTTAGCAAAGTCTAGAGCGATCTGAACCTTAGCATCATTAAAACTGTTTTCCACATTGAAATTTGGTAGGTTGAAATCCCCCATAAAAAAGACTGGTATTCATATGCCGCGAAATTGGGGGGAATATACAGGGTGTTTCTTAACTACGGTACGAAACTTCAGAGGGTGATTCGTTAGGTTGTTTTAAGAAAAAAAGTTCCCATGAACATATGTCCGGAGTTGCTTCGTTTCTGAGATACAGGGCGTTAAAGCTGAAAAAACCGGTATTTATAAAATATCATAAATATCCTTAAACCAATTTAGTTGAAAATTGGTGCAGTTATTTGCAGTAATAAGGCGCTTATTTAGCCCTAACTAAATTGAAATTATTAGGTCCAGTGGCGTCCCAGTGAGCACACAGCCAATATCATTGAGAAAAAAAGTACACCACTGACTTTTTTGTAGTTTTTTTTTAGATGAAGCAACTTAAAATACAACATTTTGGTCTCTTGCATTTTCTTCATATCTAGCTTCGTTTTCGAGAAAAAAAAAATAAAAATCACTAATTTATTCTAAAAACTATCCATGATAAAATAAAAACGAAGCTAGATATGAAGAAAACACAAAAGACCAAAAACTTGTATTTTTAGTTGCTTAATCTAAAAAAATATAAAAATTACAAAAAAAGTCAGTGGGGTACTTTTTTTTCGCAATAATATTCGCTGTGGTGCTCACTGGGACGCCACTGGATCTAATAATTTCAATCTAGTTAAAGCTAAATAAGCGCCTTACTACTTCAGATAGCTGGACCAAATTTCAATCAAATCGGTTTAAGGATATTTATGATATTTTATAAATACCGTTTTTTTAAACTTCAACGCCCTGTATCTCAGAAACGAAGCAACTCCGGACATATGTTCATAGGACCTTTTTTTCTTAAAACGACCTAACGAATCACCCTCTGAAGTTTCGTACCGTAGTTAGGAAACTCCCTGTATATAACTAGCACATATGGTGATTTAAATTTAGCAACAATCTTACTGCCAACTATATCAACCATAGGGTTTTGATCTTGGATGCCTGATACGTCAATTTGACTCGCCTCAAACTCCCTGGAAACAGCCAACAGCACACCACCTCCTCGGGTGACGTTAATTTCCCGAAATTTGCGACCGTTTCGGAAAACCATGTAGTAGTCGTCAAATAATTCCGCATTTAGAACATCTTCGTAGAGCCATGATTCAGTTATTGCTACAATCTGGTACTCATGTGAACTTGCTGATGTGAAGAATCCGTGGGTTTTTGTGTTAAGTACCCTTGGGTTTTGATAGTAACATATTATGTTGTTGCTGGAGGTAGATGATGATTTTATGTTCATGTCAGACAGATTTATGCGTTTAAATTAAGTGATACGATTTTGGGAACACCACGAATATATTTTATACGCAAGTTATGCTCTCCAGTATCCGTCCTTATTCGAAGCTCGGTTTTTAGAGCTTTATACTCCTTTACTTGGGTGGAGGTTCTGTCATTGCTGAATTATGATTAGCGAAATCCTGATTTTGTCTAATTGCCCTCGAGTACCGAATTATCTTCGACACATCAGATGGAGAAGACATAATAACTTTAATGGGGCGGGTACTGTTAGGTGTGGGTTTCCCCACTTGAAAAATTTTCAATGTTGAAATATCCAGGTCTGGAACCGCAGAGTGTATTATTTCTCCTATAATACGCTTGTCGGAGGATCGCTGTTCTTCCCCTGCAATGGTGAATTTAGTTTCCGATAATCCGAAAACCATCAGGTTAGACTGGCGAGATTGACGGTCACTCAGTTCGGAGATATAATCAAGCCTTTCAGGCGATTGATTGGAATCATTCTTGGTAATGAAATATTTGATTTGCATTTTCAACGCCACCACTTCAGACTGGAGCTCTTCATTTATCTTCCTTTGATTTTCATACCTCGCCTGAAAATCGGTGATCCTCTGTTCCATGGACAAGAGCTTCATCATAACATCCTTCAATGTAGGACAATCGTTATTCTGCGGAGGCGAGCCTACGGGGGAATCAACGATACCCGCGATACACCCTTGGCAAAACCATCTGCACCCCTGTGTGGATTTAAGTTCCTTGTTATAGTAATTCAACCAATGCTAACCAATTGTTGTACTCGATTTTTATAAATGTTCCGAACCTAAAATTTTTTAGTGACGCTTTGGTGTAGGCAAGTAAAGCAAAAAAAAATAAAAAGCGAGATTTTAGTGATATCGAATGCATGAGAATTCAGCTTAAGCCGGACAACGCCACTCGTCGGACAAAATGGGTTAAAACTGCTAATAACTTTTCAAATACCTATCCCCTAAAATATGAAATTTCGGATACACTAAAATATCCATAACGTCTATAGTAGAAATTTGTTTGATAGTTGGCAGCACTTGCAAGGGAAAATAGGCGCCAAATCACAGGTTGATATGTGCTTTTCTGTTTTGAATTTTTTTAATATAGGAATGGCAGTTTTACAGGTGAGTAACAAACATTGAAATTATGTTTAATATGTGTTTTTTAGGTGCATACGTTACAAATATCATTTAATTCAGGTTTACTGGTGTTTAAATTGGTATTTATTGCCATTTTAAGGTTAAATATGGGCGGAAGAGAATTTGGTTAATAAAATTCTTACAATTAGCTCTTATACATATTATTTTCTTTATCGAACATAAAGTTTTAATTATTAACCATCATTGAAATTTGTCCGACCAGTGATATCAAATTTGAAATGGAATATTTATTATTCTATATGCAGTGCCACCGAATGCCATACATCTGCTACAGCCAGCTGATGTATCCGTTTTTTCGGCCAATGAAGGAATACTGACAGGTTAGAAATTGGCAAGAAGAAAATTAAAATCGAGTGGTGACAAAATAAAATCATCACAGCAAAATGTTATTCTCACATTAAAATTACCTGATTAACGGACGTAATCCTAGGTCTGGTCTTTAGATTTACCTAAAAGTAATAAAAGTGATTTTCCTTACACCGCTGAAGAAATAAATGAAATGGTTGTGCTTATTAAAATACAAAAGTCCAACCTCTTCCAAATATACGTAGATATTGTACTTAATCGGAAGAAAGAACGACGATGTCAAAGAAAGAACCGGAGATAGCTAAACATGAGAAAAATATTCAAGAAGTTCAACTTAATGACTTTAACTTCAACAATAATTGAGAGGCTCAAGCTGTACCACTACTTCTACTACAAAATTGCAACAGTTATGTAGAAGAAATTAGTCCATTTGTTTCGAATAACGAAATATATAAAGGTAAAGAATCTCATAGAAAATACTACTAATAATGACATGTGTAGTAAAACAGAAAGAAATTAAGCCAATTGTACCAGAAAAGAAGTCGAACAAAGAACAAGTAGAGATCAAGGAATGTTTTGGGGAAAGACCAAGAACTGACCAAGCACAAACTGAAGCTAAAGAAAGCATTTATGGTGATTTACGAAAAAAAAAAGCAGTGCTATCATGGACAAAATTGCAATGTAAGAAAAAAGACAAAAATCAGCAGATGGAAGTAGCAGCTCTTTTCAAAAACATTATCAGTTGTCCTCAATTAATTAAGAATACAAAAAAAGGCAAAGACAGACAACTCCCTCGGCAATATCCTGTAAGGAATATTATAAAAATAAATAAAAAGAAAAAGAAAATAAAGAAAACGTCATGAGAAATTTAAAATGTTATTGTTATATAAAAAGAAAAACAAGAATTAGAAAATAGTTTGTAGTGACACTATTTCTGTTTTTGATGTCAAAGGCATCGACAATGAGACATACAAAATGAAATAGAAATTAACCAAGAATCCTCAAATAAACAAAAATATGCTATTTTTGAAGATCTTGAAGATGTAGAAACGAAAAATTTGTGGGCTGTGATTTGTGCCCTCGTTGGTACAACCTAGAATGCATTAAATTCGCGGGGCTCAAATATGATCAAGTTTAAAATTGTTTTATTCTATTTTTAGTTAAATAAAAACATTTTAAGTGTTATTCTATTTGTACCTATATTTACTCAAACAATTCCTTTGATGGTTTCTAATAGGCCTTAGTTTAAACATACCTTTAAAAATATGTTCCGTGATAAGTAATAAATGTTAAATAGTATTTTTTTTTAATAATCAATAAACTGTTTTGCAAGATTCGATTTAATTTTATTTCTTAGAACAAAATATAAATAATGAACTTTTTTCGCCAATTTACCTACACTGGCAAATTTATTCAAGACACCTGTTATGTTAAGCGAATATTTAAAAAAAAATCAATTTTCAATAAATGCAGTTCTGGGGGAGACTACCGGTTACTTCTAGCAAACAAGATCCAACTTCTGCTAAAAAGCTTTTCATATAAAAATTATCCTAAAATTATTCTGATAGGTTTGAACAAAGATATTTTTATATTAATATGAGCTACACATTTACCAAAACTGTCCGACTACTGGCAGATTGACCCCACATTGCTCACTCATACTCTTTAGACCCATTTCACAAAATATAACACTTTTAATACCTATAAGTTGAGTACCCAACTTTTCCATTTCCCACCTATATTTAAAATCCATCTAGCCTTAATATAATGAGATCAAGAATCAAATACCACATTACAAAGCCTTCACTTTCAATTGTTTCATTCTGGGTGCTCGTTTCTTCGCCTGGCGTTTCTCCTCTTTTATTTCCCAACGTCTCTGCTTGTCGGGATCATCCTCGGCCATGACTCGTTCCTTCTCTTGACGTTTCTTTTCTTCACGTTTGGCCGCTGCCGCCTCGGCACGCGCTTGGTGGGTGGATTTTAGGAAGGCCTCTTCTACTTTCTGTCTATTCTTGTCGGCCTTGGCTTTCCCTAAAACATTTCAAAACGTGACGTAAAATAATTTTTCAGTTATACTCAAAACATAAGGAAAATAACTTTCTTCTAACAGCGAGAGTAAAAATGGTAAAAAAATGCTAATTTTACTAAAACTAATGTTATTTCTGTCATAATAACTAATAGAATTATTTAGTGCCTGTAATGCTGATTCATTTTGAGAAACATTTTGAAAAAACCGTTCGTTCATTAATTACGTGGATATTATCTTCATTTTGACTGAATATTCGCTTATCACTATTGAAATATACCCTTTGAAATTACAAGAAAAACGTCCAACTTGAAGAACAGGTTCTACTAAAAGTCATTAACACAAACTAATATTATGAAAATGAAAAAGATCTGATATTAGTGTCAAAAGCTTCCAGATAATGCTTAAATTAACCAAGGAATGGACACAACAAATCCCATCAGTCACTAATGACCGAAACGCTGATGAAATTAAAATAAAGAAACATAAGAGTGGAAAACGAGTTCTAATCTCGTTTATGTTTTCAGTTCTTACCTTCTTTGGATAGACGATAGCGTTTAATTTTATCAATAGAATAAAAAACCATGCTCATTAGCGGTTTCAGTCTTGTCATGGCCTCCTCAATTGGCACACCTTTAGTTTGAAGATTAAATCCAAACCTAAGAACCTAAAACAAAAATTCTGAATTGTTTCATTTGTAATTTTCCTAACCGAAATGCTTCAAATAACACATATTGCAGCATATTCGTTGTATCTAAATTTATGTTTTTTATGGGAAACTTCCACAATAAAACTGTCATAAAGACTACCACAGCAGACAGACACCGCCAATCTCAAAGCGGGCAGAAATTGGAAAATAGATATGAAATAAATGAACTTGCGATAGTTATGAGTGGTTACTATGGCTTTAGGGCTTTTTTTCATCAAATAAAAATATTGACATTTACAGATAATGAATAATCAGTCGACTAGGATAAGGACAAAATCATACAAGTCACTCTAACTCAAATTAATCTACACGTATACCAGTTAATAGTTCCCTTATGCTCAAAGACGCACTTCTGCGACATTTTGCTTGTTGTTACTGAATTTAATAGGAAGCTTTTTCGAAACTTACTCTCCAATGTTCTGAAAGGAGTTTTGAGAATGATTCGTTTTTTAAATGAAAAACAGTGTTTCATGAAAACCTAAATAAGTGTCATTGGCTGCACCAAAGGAAACACGATAGTTCTTACGAATGCCTGCCAGAATTGGAAGAACAGATTTTTATGCAAATATGTTTTATTTACAAAAGCTGTAATGAAATATGCTTAATTAAAAAAAAATCTTATCCCCCTTTTTAGTACCGTACTTACCTTATCTACATCAGGTAGCTTATCAACAGGGGTAGAATTCGTGTCATCAGTCGGTTTCAGACCAGAGTATTGATCTGAAAAGTGGATATAATCTACGTATTCCGAATACTTATTTAACATGGCGGTTATCTTTGAGTCTAATGTAGCAGAAGTGACTTCTCCTATTTCGGACATCACTTGGAAATTAGCCGGAATATTAAATTTTTCTCCAGCCTGGAAAAATAGGGAGAAGCATTACATTTTATCGTGAGCGATAATCACAGAATGAACACAAACATACATAAAAATAACAGTTAAGAATATTTTTCAACAGTGGCATTTACATTACTAATTACAACACTAATTAAGTGTTATTTAAATCAGTAATTAATTTACTTATTACATCATTTGCAGAAATAAGTTTCCACTTAGTTACAATTTTTATACGAGGTTACTGGCTAGAACAAGAATAATCTATATGCATATCTACCTGTATATGCCTAGGCACATTGCACTAACAGGAAAGTAGGTATCTATTACAGACCAAAATCAAGTGTCAACTAATTAATACATTTCAAATGTATGTTTCTGTTATTTGGTATACATTAATTGGAAATGAAATATAAAAAGTACAACTAACAAATATAACGTATGTGTATAAGCAATTTATATTACAAATATCCACACTGCTTTTGTATAGTTGTCGTTTTCTAAATACATCTAAAATCGCTTTAAATATTTTTGATGATATAAATCAACAATCAATTCGTACCTATGTAACCAGCCTTAAGTGTTGGATGCTAAATATGTAGCCCTAATTACAAATTGCTCATATGCCAGGTTTACTCAGGGGATAATTTTTTTTTAAGGCGTGGTCGAAGAATTTTGGCAGTTAAGGTAGGGCGCCACTAATTTTTTTATAAGAAATGTATTTGGGTTATTGATCCGTAAAAATAGGGTAGTACAATTTGGAAAAATACCCTAAATATGACTATCAAGATAGTTAAAAATTAAAGATATTTATTCCAGAAGGATACGATTAATACTAACTTACCAAAATAAACATCAGAATTTGAAACAACTATTATTAAAGTATAAAAAAATTAATAATACTAGAGATAATTAGTACACTGCTTTTAGATGTTTCAAAATATTTAATGAGATATTTTTCTCTACATATGTTTCGGCTTGATGAGGCCTTTATCAAGAGTAGTCGTATACTACTACTCTTGATAAAGGCATTATCAAGCCGAAACATATGTAGAGAAAAATTTCACATTAAATTATTTTGAAACATCTAAAAACATTATCTCTAGTATTATTATTCAACGATGTTTCACAAGGATCCTACCGCCGAAACTACTCATTGTATAAAAAAATTATACAATCCTTTCGGAACAATCAAATTTCACTCCTCAATTAATTTGAAGATACCTCAAATAAAATAAGTTATAAATCTCTATCCTATGTATTGGAATCTTATTGTTGCCTACGTCACATTGCAAAACAATCCCAATTAAATGTTGAATTCTTGAAAGATCAATAAAATGCAGTGAAATAAGAGTTCCTATAAAGAAGGTATTTTGCTACACTAGCGCGGTACTAAATCACTAAAATATTCCATAAAGCCAAAATTACAGTTCAGGTAGGCAGTAAACAAAATTACTCTAAAATGTAGGTACACATGGTAGCGGTAATTCAATAAAAAGTTAATTAAGTGTATTAAATCGATAGGTTAACCTCTAAAGCAAATAGAAAAATATATAAATGACCAATAAGCTAGCTGCCCTGATTAAACGCCAAACGCACATTAAATCTGAGAAATAATCAATATGGCAACTAAATAAAAAACAAATTGAGCTCAGTTCACATATGTTTTTAGGCGCAAATGTGAAATTGCAAAGGGCAATTACTATTATACTACTATGAGTTGGACAATTGTTTATGGTATAATATTCCGGTCAGATAATAACGAATGCATTATGGAGATAATTATTAAATACAATAGTACTATGAGATACTAAGAAAAGTCAACACCAAATAATCCACAAAGATAATAAATGAGTTAATCGCAATTACTCAAAAACGATAAGAATTCATCGACAGTGTGATAAAGGTATATTCGACAAATTTGATAACTATAAAGGAGAAGAAGAAGAAGTTTGTGTTAACAGCACAAAGTCTGTACTCGAAATAATATCAAGTATGAAAATTAAAATAAGAAAAATATAATCAATCAATTAACATAGCATTAGCTTCAAAAAAAAATTACTGCCTTCTATAATTGCTCAACTAAAATAGATATAGATGGATATGGTATAATATTTGCACTAATCAATTATCAAGTTAATTAAACAAATCAAACAAGTGTTATTATATGATTTATGAAATTAAATAAAGATATTGACGAAAATTTGATAGGTATATCTGCAAATTATTTGTTTTACTAGGCAGCAAAGTAGTAGATTGACTGCCGCGGCTGATAGTTCAGGAATTCAGCTAGTTAATCTACTTTGCTGCCGATTTGAACATCTAATTTTTTCTCAGATTGTTTATAATCATATATGTATAATGTATTTTTGCAAATTATTACAATTCCCACAATCTTTTTATTTTCCCTGTAATGATAAATGAAAACAAAATTTGACAGAAATCGCAACTGTTGGAACGGTTGGTTGCTATGGAAATGTATATGTCCATAATAATTATAGTTTGACAACTTATGTCAAACGTTTTATTCCCATGGGGACGTAATTATTTTCCTAGGCAGGAAAGTACTTATTTTGATGCCAAGCCAGGAAAAGTAATACTTTGCTGATTGATATGTGTCTGCAAAATTAATATTTGCTGTCAATTTAAGAAAAAAAAGTTATTAAGTGATTTATGAACTCAAATAAAGATATTGGTGAAAATTTGAAAGGTAATCAATTATAACCGAATAAAAAGAAATAATTATCCTATATACGATAACAAAATGCTACATAGCGGTAAGGAATCAATTAAATGACTGATAACTATTAATTATATTAATCAAAATAAAATAAGGCGATGCTAATTATTCGATAATTAATAATTATACAAAATGAAATTAATCGGTACTAAACAAACGATAATAATTGATTAATCAAAATGAAATGAAGCGATACTAAATATTCGATAATTATTCATTAATCAAAATGAAATTAGCGGTACTTGTAACGAAATATATGCCATTCCGCTACACTAAAATTTCAATTCAAGTGCAAATGATTCTCGATATTTAATATTTAAGTAACCAGTTACATCTAATCACGAAATGGTTTATTTCGTGCAAATAACGATTTTAGGAGCGCTAGTACGCTATTTTGTACATACGATTCGTGATTTCATTTTACTATAGATTATTATATTTAATATGGAATATTTTTATTACTTTGCGCTACGTGGTTTATAGTGTTAATCACATGTTATAAATTAGCCAATAAAACATCGGCAAACATAATTTTTTCCAACGTCTTAAATTTTGAATACGGAAAGGTTATCTTGTGTTGGGACGTTGACGGGTGAGTGCCGACTTTTTAATCTTGAAATATTTAATTCATCTTGCAATATTTTTGACTGATTCTTTAATTTTTAAATATATAATTAATATTTGTTTACGATTCGCTTAGTCTTATTTGACTAAAGCAAGAATTTACCATTTTTATATTCCACTTTTAATTAGCTTTCATCTTCAATATTTTTTAATTATTGTCGTGACCTTTTGGGTAATATTACCGATTTATTGCTGAATATTTGCGTCTCTCATTAATGAAATTCATGTAATTTGAAAGAGGCTTAGTCCAAACTTAGAGAGGTCGTAATTATTTTATCGATCAGTGGTCACGCACATTTTTTACGTATTTTCATTTCAATTGAACAGTATTATTTGGGTTAATTCTCGGAGTAAATTCTATATATTCCTGCAAAGGTAGTAAATTGAATTTTCAGTAGTTTCTCCGAATTTTCCCTCATATTCTTTTCAGGTTTATTTAATTAAATTTTAAATTTATTTGTTACATCAATCATATAACTATTTAGTATTCACCCTGTCTAGTCTCAATCATGATGTAACGACATTATTTTGCATTAATGAGAGGTTAATCTCACATATGTAAATTTATCTGGTTTTATCTTTTATCTAAATTTCTATCTCGATGCGAGATAGTGATTATATTATCTTTATCTTTAATGAAATTGAGGCGCAATTGCGCTCAGTTTTCGCTTATGTGCCAAGGGCCTAAGTAAAAGTCATAGTACTTACTTATTTTGAGTGATAAGACTCATTATTAGGGGTTGTATCTCTATTTCTCTATTTATTATCAAATTTCA
>MU192787.1:2728-18310 GCA_016904865.1 Pissodes strobi | reverse complement strand
TGTAGGGATCGGTTCTTAAGGAAACTGGCCAGCCAGCTGCAGAGAGAGGCGGGCAGTCCCAAGGACGGCAGTTTGTTGAGCAGTCCGTCATGCCAAACTCTGTCGAATGCCTTTCAAATATCCAACGCAATCGCTCGAGACTCTCCGTAGTTTTCAATTGCCCTACTCCATATATGAGTGACATAGGCCAATATATCTCCTGTCGATCTCTCTTTGCGAAAGCCGTATTGATTATCGCTGAATATTCTGTTGCACTCGAGGTACTTGAGTAGTTGCTGGTTGACTACACGTTCCATGACTTTGGATATTATTGGAAGCAAGGCAATTGGGCGATAGTTTGAGGGCGTGGTTTTCTTGTCTTTTTTTGGAACAGGTTGCACTCGAGCGACTTTCCAAGAGGATGGGTAAATCCCTTTTCTGTAAGAAAGAGAAAAAAGCCTGGAAAAAACGGGTGTTAGTTCGTTGGCGCAGTTCTTTAGCACGATGGCAGGTATTCCGTCCGGTCCTGATGCCTTTTGCGTATCTAGTTCTTTAAGGATTTTGCGAATATCACGATGAGAAAACTTGACTTCTGCCATGGTGGTGTTGATGTTCGGTATAGTGGGGAGAGTCTTGCCTTGAGGCACGTCTAAGGTAGAGTGCGATGAAAATATTTTGGCGAGCATGTTTGCTTTTTCCTTGGCTGTGGTCGCCGTGATGCCACGTTCGTCCGTCAAAGGTGGGAGAGACGTTTTTGTAAAGTTGTTAGTTACTGCCTTTGCTACCGACCAGAAATTCCTGGAACCACTGGGGCATTGCAAAAGTTTATTCCTGATCCTTTGATTGTGTTTGTCCTTAGTTTCGTCGATCACACGCTTGCACTCGTTTCTCGCTTCGATAAAATAATTGCGATTTTCAGCGGTCTGATTTTGCTGCCAGTACTTATAGGCTTGCTGTTTCCTCCCTACAGCTCTTTCGCATCTTTTGTCGAACCAGGGCTTTCCTTTTGATGGTAACTTGATGGAATTTGGGATGTATGCTTCCATTCCTGAGTAGATTACTTGCATGATCTCTTCGCAGCAGTCTGACGGGTCGTCAGTGGCAAAGCAGACGTCGAGCCAAGGAAAATCTATGTAGAACTGCCTTAGATCGTCCCAGTTTGCAGAATTGTAATGCCAAATTTTGCGAGGCAATGGTGGATCCTTCTGTATGAGTGGCAATTCACAAACGGTTGTAATAAGTTTGTGGTCGGAGGTACCTACTGGCGGACCAACTGTAACCTTGTACTGGTCAGGATTGGTGGTCAGAAAAAGATCCAGAAGGGCGGCGAATTCGCCACTCTCTGCGATTCGAGTTGGTTCGTCTACAAGTTGAGTAATCCCGCAGCGAGTGGCGGATTTGCAGTCTCGGCCGCCCTAGGCCCCAAGCTATCAGCCGCCCCTTTCTCAGCATCCACCATATAGACTACATAATGAAATTACTTTATTGCCAACTGAAAATCTGGCCGCCCTAGGCCCGGGCCTATCGGGCCTTAGGGTAAATCCGCCACTGCCCGCAGCTGATGGCAAATGCTTCAGCTTCTCTACCTTCGTTGTCGGTCTTGTTGTAATGTTTGAGCCAGTTGGTGTTGTGGGCATTGAAGTCTCCCAGAACGATTATTTCTGAACTGGGGTCATCGACCTGTATTGAGTCAAAAGTGGTAGCTAGTCTTGAGAAAAAGCTTTGGTAGGCTCTATCGCTCGGAGGGCGATTGAGACAACATATAAACTTGGTTAATCCCTTGGCGGTGAACTTGAGCCACATGACGTCAAGGTTGTTCGGTTCGAGTGTTTCCTCGCGGTGACATGAAAGGTCGCTTCGGACAAAAAGGCCTATTCCGAACTTATATCTAAATCGGGTATGTAAGTCGTAACCAGGATAGAGGTAGTTTACTGTTGTTGTTGTAGAACATACTTGTGTTTCTGTAAGGGCTAATATGTGTGGTCTATTTGCTTGTAGATGTTGGTGTACCGAATTTATGTTTGTATTTAGGCCTCTTATGTTGCAGAAATCTATTCTAAATTGGTTCGGTATCTTTGCTGTCTGTGAAATGCGGAATGAAGGGCTCCCAGGGCCACCCAGCGCCCGGAGATCCGAATGGCCGGGGAGTTTACTTCCGGAATATTTTGATCCTGGAAGCACCATCATGTCCATATATTCCTACTGTGGAACCCGGGACCACCAGCGCGGAAGCGGAACGTGATTTGGGAAAACCACTTAGCGCTTCCCAATTCAGGTGGGGTATTCTTTCACCGGACGATGCGAGTCGGCTTATGCATCTACCACCTAGGGCCGCTTCCACTCGAAGCATCGGCCTCAGACTCATTCCTTTGGCGGTCCCTAGTCTGACAGGGGTAAAAATGGGGTTTTTGGATCACTCCCCAGTGATCAGCTCCAGACTTTGTACTTTGGTGTTCTCCAGCCTGGAGGAGGACGATGGGATTTGATGGGCCACATCCCGTGGCAACTCGGAATGGTGGGGGCGTCACTCCCCGTAATCAAACTGCTCTCACCAGTTTGACGTTCCTGCCAGCCAATACAATGCAGCCCCTCTTGTCACAAACTGTCATTGATCGGCTCCAGACTTTGTACTTTGGTGTTCTCCACCCTGGGGGAGGACGATGGGATTTGATGCGCCATATCCCATGGCAACTCGGAATGGCGGGGGCGTCACTCCCCGTAATCAAACTGCTCTCACCAGTTTGACGTTCCTGCCAGCCAATACAATGCAGTCCCTCTTGTCACAAACTGTTATTAACCTATTAATTGGCACCACAGGCCATTTGCCTACCAGTTAGAATTTGACACAATTGTCAATAATAGTCAATATTATGTAAGCGCTTCTTTTGTATTGCTTTATTGCTTATACATCATTCTGATGTAAATTATTCTGTATAGTTGTTTTTATATCAACGGATCTCATTCATAGCAGGGAAAGAATAAAGAATTTTTTTTGGGTAAATGATATGTTTTATTGAAAAGTTTCTCCAAAAATTACTTTTCAGGATTTAATAACATTGTAAATTTTTCCTAGTTGGCAGTTAACTAGGTGCCTCCTAATATATAAATTAAAGTGTACCGAAGAATTCACGAACCTAGTTCTCCACTGTATTACTGGCTGCCTTTCGCATCTATTGGTAAGTTTGCTAAATGGGTTTAGGAAATGTTGCCATAATATAATATTGTTTAATTTCGTGAAGTTCAAAGAAATATAAGTTACTCTCAGAAAGTTCATTTATTAGCATGACAGCACCGCTAGAGTAAGCAAAATATCCGACGCGTATAGAGTAAAGATAATTGGATATATCTTAAAATTACATTTCTTGTGATTCTCTTTACTTTGAACTTGTTTGTGAAGTTGATATTGGATATGCTTAAAAAGAAAACTCGAAAAAAGTTATTTAAATAATTATGTAATACAAATTGGGATATTTGAGTAATGCGATTGGTTTTTAGGGTAGGATTTTCAACAGCATGTTCTGATGCCGATAAATATATATTTTGTGAAATATTACGAAACGTCAGTTAATAATCTGGTGACAAAATGTGTTGCTCTATGCTTATATTTGTTACTACTACAATATTTGTAAAACATATTAATACAATTATAGCAATTTAGCCTATACAAGTATTTATCTATCTTGGGGTTTGGAACCTACGGCAAAATGAAGTTTTATCCACAATACCGATCAGATTTTTTGCACTCGACGCGCGTTTTGCTAACCATGTTAGCATCATCAGGAGATTAATCATCTCTGTTTTAGTACAAGTATTTAAGAACTTTTTGTAGAAAAATGTGCTACAAATTGCGGCTGGCCGATATTTGGCTCCAAGTAGGATCGCCTAAAGGTGCGAACATACTTGACGAGACGAGATCGAAACCAATCCAGAGACGAGCCCGAGACGTGTCATGCCACGAAAAAGTCACGTATGCGACGCTCGCGAACCTACTGCGATGCATACATCACAACGCCCCCAATTATTTATCGAGAAACATGTCGAATATTTCGGAAATTCAAAAAGGGTCAGCTTGTGTAGCTTTGTGTGGTGGCGCACTGTTAACTGTAGCATTTAAAAAAATGAAAACGTAGATGGTGGTGTGCCAAACTTTATAAGAGAAGATACGGTCAGACATTACTGAGAGATTTAAGCTTTCAGCACGTTGTTGGTCAACTTTACCCGAATGACCCCAAGTGATTTTGAAAATATTTTCTGAAAATGGAGAAAAAAAATCCTAAAAACGAAATATTTTTGAGGGAGCCAATTTCAGCTCAAGACAAGTAAGCATTTAATGTTAACCAAAAGTGTTAAATGTCAAATTAGTATGAAAACATGTACCAGATATAGGTCAAATAATCGGTTATTTCACCTTTAATCCTACATATACTATGCTCGTCCATCAAGCTAAACATAATACTACTTACTCGTTTAGATATCTGTATGGTTGTCGTATGACCCTAGCTTTTTATCGAGCTGTTTCAGGGAAAATTGTTCTGTAGTCGTATACGGGCTTTATGAACATTTTCACTGGCTTAGCACATAATCAATCAAACATCGCTATCCAGAAACCTTCAAAGTTATAGGCATTTATAGCAGTGCATTTCAAAACATTCAATAATTCTCTTACCTTCTCCATGATAATATACATTAAAACAATCTCAACAATGGATGTCAGAAATATTGTTACGGAGTTTGTCAGTTATTTTCCTGGATTTTTTTAATATTTATTAGGAAAAGTTAAAAATTCAATCAATGTTTATTTCTGATATAAGAGCTTTCAGATGAGATGAGACAGCTGACTTGACATTAATTGTTGGTTGCCTATAGAGGAGTACTGTTGGAATGTTGCCAGGTGTACAATTTCTCTGGCGATCCTCGTGCAATTTTGATGTGTCTGCTGAGCAAGCCAACAAGAAAGAACATAATTTATTGATATCCTACCATCAGTTTGAGGTTAAACGACATAACTGAGCTTTCGCTTTATGTACGTAAGCAAGATGATGCAGTGGTTGCGTTTTGCTCCCTAAATTTGGCAACACCGCCAGGTTGTTCCGTAGCAGGCTCATGCCTAAATGTGCGTTTAGGCCGGAATTATTGTGCCGCGTATTCATGCTTTTAGCGTTTTTGTTGTCAGGAGTATAAAATGGCCGCGGGCCGGCATGAAGTAGTTTCTGTTTAATTGGTAATTGCGGATAACAATTTTATCGCCAGTTTTCTTTGTCATGCCAGCAATACATAATATCATATAGCCTTAGGTATGTTTTATTGCGGATTGAAGATGTTATTTAATTTTGTGGCAACCATCTTGTTATATGTTACTTGTTATTTGTTGCAGAACCATATAAAGCTGGCCTATTGGTCGAATTTTGTCTAGCCTTTAAACATTGAACCTTGGCGTTCGAGGTGGACGATCTTGACTTGACCTCGTTCTCTTTCATGGTACTCTCCAAAGAGGAGGTATTGCGTAAGCCTGATTTAAAGTTTAAGAATTTCTAATTCGCCCTTGCTGGGATAATCTTATTTCGGGCTAGAGAAGTTGGCATGGATACTAGTTTGGTGGAATGAATTAATTGAGTTTGGATTGGTTGGATTTTGTCTGAAGGCAAATGATAATTATTGTCGTTCTGACTTATTGACTATCTGGTTATAATAATTTTACATAACGGTCTTTGATAAACTGAATCGTTAAAGTTTATTTAACTGCGACACGTATACGATGGTAGACGCGCAGAAGGTTTAGTAGTAATAGTATTATCTTGATCACTCTTGTTGCTAGTATGATGAGACGATAGATATCTTATGCATATTGCGGTTATTATTTATTTGCGGAAATTGATTCTGATCTTTCGTAATCATTTGGTATATTATATTGTTACTTCTGTTATAGCTAAACTTGCCAAACAATTGTTCGATCATTCTTTTATCTATTTTACTTCCAATATAATTCAACTTAATTAACACTTGAACGTCAAAATTAACGAGCACCCAATAAACTGAAACCTGCACGAACGTACCTTATTTTATTTGCTCTGAAATATCTCAACCAAACAAGTGTAGTTGATAGTCGTTTGATTTTGAATCGCCCGTAAGGATTCTCAAGACCGAGGATATCTAGTTTGGATTTGCGGATTTAGTTATTTCCAAACTAGTGGCATAGCCTAAAGAATAATATAGCTGCGAAACTTAAGCGCGGCACCTTTGACGCATGGCTCATACCTCCTGTAATCAGACCGACCAGAACAGACGCTGAAAATATAGCGCAACAAAGATTTCTTAGACGTCACAAGTCAACCCGAAGAGTGACAGAATGCGCTTTTGGGGTTTTAAAAGAAAAATTTCCATGTCTTTGCCACTTGCATGTTAATCCAATTTTTGCAGCGAGAATATTCAAATGCTGCGTTGCGCTATGCAACTCCATTAGACTGGGCGAAGAGGATATTGAAAGAGAACTATTTCTAGAAAATTAAGAACCAGACGAAACCCAGAACGATGCAGCTGAAAGACAAATGGCTGAAAACAGATTTCAGGAAATTATACATTTTATATAAATAACAAGTTTGGCTTTATTGTCCTGAGGCAATACCATTTTGGTAGGGCTAAATAATGAACATAGTCATGTTTTATATTTCGATACCTCTCATTCTATTCTTAAAATAGAAAAAAAAGAGAACATTAATTAAATTAGAAAATGATATTTTTTTCATCAATACTTATGGGAGATCATAAATAAATTTAATTTATTTACTTTTTAATTTAATTTTCTATAAATTTTACCACCATCACCAGTGACAACATTTGAATGATTATCATCTTCTTCGGGAAAAGATATTTCCTCTGGCACATGTGACAAGCCGGAATATGTCGTTAAATTAGTCGTTACAGCCATAGAAGGCAACTGAAGCTGTCTTTCTAAAGTAAGGCATTCTAACTGAGTTTTATATGTGTGAGAATTAACTAGATGTGTTGAAGCATTGAGATAATTGATTTGAGCAATTTTTTTTTGTTTATCTAGTACCTTTATTGCATCGTCAATTGACTTTGTTTTCTTTTCTAGTGGGGATTTATACTGCCCTTCGTGTCTTTTCACATTATTAGTCTTGCTACAGGATGGCTTGCTATTTATCACCCTTTCTTCTTTTTCTAGTGTAGGTACTGGTGGTTCTTCAGTCGTTCTTCCTTTATTGGTCTTGCTGCTGGATGAATTTGTAGTTACTACACTTTTACTTGTATCTTCATCGGCATCTTCACTATCCGATGACACGCCTATCATGCCCACCACCCCCGGAGTATTTCTACCCAAAATATCAAACACCAAATTATCCAGTTCAGTCAAAATCACTTTTCCACCACTTCCGGTTTGTCGACTTTCATCAAGTTTTTCCTGAAAATAAAACGAATATTTTTGTCACAAAGAAATAATAGAGATTAAAGATAAATAATATACATATATTAAATGGTTCAGTGGCGCGCATATAATACA
The DNA here is from genome assembly GCA_016904865.1 of Pissodes strobi. NCBI lineage: Eukaryota > Metazoa > Arthropoda > Insecta > Coleoptera > Curculionidae > Pissodes > Pissodes strobi. Next base: position 10,812 of record MU192787.1, on the reverse strand, counting down.
AACAAAAAAGCATTCCCTACCCCAGAAATTTTTTAATTAATCGATACACAGTTTTGTACACACTTTTCTTTAAAAATAAAATGGTAACTCTATTATTAACCGACTTCGAAGTCACTCGAAATCTCGAGAGGTTGAATCGCTAATTGAAATTAGATTTCATTAGAGATCATTTTGGATATCGCGACTAATGCAAATAATTCGATTCTTTGTATTCGAATAATCATTCGATTCTCAAAAGTATTCGAATGCAAGATATTCGATTCTAAAAATCATCCGATTTTCCCTTCACTGCTATCAATCTCCTTTCTTAACAAATCTATAATTTCAGTTATTGCGTCAATAATAGTATTTTTGCTATTAAGAGTTGTTCGTAGAAGTTTTTGGATCCCCTCGATGAGACACTTCGAGCAGTGAAAACACGTTGAACGTGACGTAATCAGCTGGAGAACTTTAGCCTCAGTTTAAGATTGTGGCTTTCTACATCTATCACAGTTGAAGACTGTTATCTCTTTCATTTATCTAATACGATATTCATTTCACAGCTATGTTCATTGCTAATTTCAGAATGATCGTAAAAACCCTGGACTCCCTTAAGTCCTGAGCTGGACTGCTCAGCACTACGTGAATACAAGAAATAAAACAATATCCCTTTTTTAATTAAATTTTGAAGTACAAAAACCGCTACATTTACTCAATGCAACAGGCAACTGAACTCAATACACTAACTTTTAAATACTCATTTTTTTAAACTATTGTTATTTTATAACATTTCCACCCTTCTATTTTATTTTTTATTTTTTAAAATTGTTGTTTAGATTTTAAATGAAATTATTTGAATAAATAAAAGTAGGAGCTAAAAATGTTCATTGAGTTACCCTGTCGCTGCTCAGATACGTCTTATTGCGGTGGCACTAAAGGTGTGAGTTCGAATTCTGAAAATTCAATTAAGTGTGGACGACAGATCTAAAGTAGACCGAAAGATAAGAAAAGATAAGCTAAGTTGTCAGATTACATTATCCATAATAAGACACCAATGTAAGGAAAGTAAACGCAAGAAATAAAAGATATACTCTCCCTCCCATTTTTAATAATGATCTTTGACTCTACCGAGTATCTTTTACAACATTTTCATCCGAATTCCAACTACCAATAATTACATTCGGTATAGGTAAGATAGAATAATCAATACTTAACAAGACTGATCCTAGATTACAGTAATGATAGATCATTAATGTATATGAAATTTTCCTTACGACCCTAATTAAAATTAATGGTTCTGATAAGCGAATAGCCCATAAGTTACGATCAGCCCATTAATAAGTCTAGAATATATCATTACATAATCCCAAAGTAATTCTGATCAAAACATTATTCAGAATTGAGCAAAATCAATGTTAATCTATCGAACTTCAACTACCTATAATACTTAGAAGTTTTGTCGCAATCGAGAGACAATTGCAAAATCTATCACACTTCTCCGAGAGAAATTCAATTTATATTAAATTTAAGGCTTACCCTTGAACCATTTAAAAATATAACCAAATAATATCACTACTTGTTATGTAGTAACTAGAGTAAAGATAATTAAGGAATAATAGTTTACAAAAATTTACAAATGGAAATTTCCAAGATTAATACCTAGTATGTACATGAGTATTCAATCTCTATAATACATAGTACTCATTACAGATAATTATTTTGATTGAGCATATCAAAATCCAAGTTACGAGGCTTAAAGTTAAATACAGATAATCTCGTTTTGAGATACGGTAAGATAAATTTACAACAAGATAAATGTACAAGATTTGATTGATAAGATCAAAATCCAAGATACGAGGCTTAAAGTTAAAGATATATAATCTCGTGTTGAGATACGGTAAGGTAACTGTACAATAAGATAAATGTACAGGGTTAATCAATGATAAGCTAAAGGTAAGATAAGATAAATCTATGAGATACGGTAAAGATACTTAAAATTAAATTTTGAAATGTTGGTTTTTCCGTTTAAAAAGATGAAATAAAGAGGAATTGTGCAAACATTTCTAAAAGGTAAAAAGGATCACTTATCTTATTCCAGACAAGAATGCTCAGGGCTCCCAAACGCTTCTTCAGCAAAGTGGTTCCATAACCACGCAGTCATCCCGACCATTTAATCTCCACTTCCCAATCAACAATTACATTGCTACCCACCAGGCTACAATTGGAATGGAACTGCGTCCTGGAATCTCCCGATCCTCTCCTATAGTCTCCTCATTTGCCCATATGAATTGAAATTTAGTACTATCACTCGAACCAGTTCAAATTCAGGATCCTATCAAAGTTGGAGTTACAATTAGAGTAAAGTTAAGTAGGTAGAGTTAAGAGTAAATTTCAAAGTAGAATTAAGAGCCTGAAATAAAATAAATCGAACATCAGACGTCCCAAAATGGCGTCCTCGTTCTGCTAAAAAAACTCGTCATCACTCAAATAATTACCTGTTGGTCGGCTCTCCTTCAGTGTCGGCTAATCCATACTAAAATGCCATGGGATCAAAAATGATTATAATCCAGCCTAGCTGCTATCAATTTCCAGGGAAATAAAAAAAGATTTTGACGTCTCCGTCACCGCCTTTACACCTTTTAGGGCTGAAGATCTATCGAAAAAAGACTCGTGTTTCAGCAACCATCGGTTTTATTCACCCAGACTTATAAAAGCTCATTTCCGCAGGATAACACGAAATCAACCTACAATGCCCGAGTCGATACGAGATCAATTCAAATACCACCAACTAAGTAATCATGAATTCACTTCCTAATTAGAAAATTCCGGAAAAAACTCGATCAAATCTCCTTCACAAAACATTCTGAATTATGTAACTGTTAAAACAAAGCACCTAGTTATGTCACAAACTAAAGAGAGGCTGTAAAATTAATAGATGCACATTAAATTCAAGATATCGGCAACCATATATACTTGTATTCCTCCAGTCCAGTAGTGTAGACAAATCAATTACATTAAAAATAATTCCAATGGTGTGCTAGATTATATTGAAGTTTGCGAATGTAAGAAAGTAAATTAATTGTTTTTGGATATTTAACCGCGAATTGTTACAGAAAATTCAAAATTACTGACATTGGAACGAGCATATCCAAATGATTGTTACAATTTCTGGCAACAATAACACGCGTACTGTCAAGTAATGTATTACATTACAAATAATGGCAGCAAACGAAAGCTATATGGCAGCTATGACGGCTGTCAAGTGGCAGGTGGCAAATTGCTGATAATTCTAAATTCCTGGTGATGTCTATCGAACGCACAAATTTTCAAATGGTATAGTTCAAGTGGTTAATTAAAGAAGTTGGCCATTCGCGTATGCTGGTTGACAGGTCTAGCTATCTGATGATGTTTGTTGAAGGCAGAAACGTTTAAAATGGCGCAGTTCATGTAGCTTAAACCCTATAATTTGTAGATGATAGTTGGCAGTTGCAGATCTAAGTTTCTGATAGCGTCTATCGAAATCAAAAACGTTTAAAAATGCGTAGCTCAAGTGAACGAATTGTGTTCAAATTTACCTTATGATTACGTTAATTTTATCTCGGTGAGAAAGAACCATGATCAAACTTTACAATTTTCTCCTACGTAGTGCGGATACCATTAACGCTGGCAACTATCACTACTGACAAAACATTTGCGTGTTAAAACAGCTTGTGTTAATGGCTACACAATTTGATAAATATTGTTTCTTTAACGTAGATAAAAGTACAGAAATTAGAAAAATACTAATAATGTTTGAAAGAGTATAATTTTCGACGCAACACAAATTTTTATTATTTTTTCTAGTATATTTTGTTGTGTTAAAGGACGCAAATCAATTATTGCCGGGATATGAGCAATAGTTTTCAGATCAGATTATCACGAAAACTCCGGCACTATGATATAGTTTCGATCTGTATGAATTTACTTACATATTCCGCTATTACATGAAATGTTTCAGAATAATTCAATATATAATTTTTATATTTTTTCATTTTTGTCCCTCGGTGTCTAGACAATCGCTTAAATCTTAAGCACCCAACACAGTATTTTAGATTTAAAATTACAGTACAAAGGAAATACGATTTCAAATAATGTAAGCCGAAGCATAAAACCGCTGTGAGACTCTAAAGAGAAGGAAAACAGTCATTATCAATTTTTCTTATTCCTGCTTTGGGCTATATAAGCTTTTTGAGCCTCTCAAAGCAAAAATATAAATAAATGCTATATCTTGAATCAAGCGACAAGTATTAGGATAATGAAATTCAAGTCGAAAGATAATTTGTAATTTGATGAGTTTGAATATTAGGAAATAACTTTCATTGCTTTTATCACACTTTTGCCATAATTAAACAGCAATCCCAAATTTTACCTTTCATTTTTCCTTCGCATCGCTCGAAGTGTATAATTACGTTAAGGTTATCTTATTATTGATAGGAAAAGTATTCTCTCAGTTCGAAGGCCTTTCTCCACTTGCGCTCTTCATTTGAATATTCATTTCCTAATTTAAACATAATTTCTGTATTAAGGTAATAAGATTTTGAACCAATTTCAGTGAGGAAATGAAAAAGTATTTGCAGTCGCTACCTTTTTGCTCCATCGCCTTTAGAGGTGAATTTAAAAAGAAGCAGAATAATACACTAATAATTGTTGAAAATAGTGTTGTAAATACTCGGATGATTGGAATACTCGAGTCATTCGAATTCAATGAAAGTAATACTCGGATTAATTCATTCGAATTAATACTCGGACTTCATTATTTCTTTTCCGTTCCCTTTCAATGGTGTATCATGAAAGGCGAGCGGAAAGGTGTGGATGTGTGAAATATGGAAAATAATATTCGAATTAATCCTCGATCTAAGGAGAAATAGATTATCGCCTAAACATATCAATATGATATTATTTTTGAACATTTCCATTTAAATTTTCAACTATTTTGAAAGTTTTTGAACCAATGAATATACCTACAAGTATATATTATTTATTTAGTTCAGTTTTATAAAGAGTTATTTAAGTTTTGTTCTAAGTTTTTAAACTAAAAAAATAGATAATTATTTATTTTGTAAAATTTTGTTGTTTTGTAAAGGATTAATGTTTTATTTGATAAAATAAAATGCACTCATTAGGGTTAAATTTTTTTCCAATACTTTCAGACAGTTCGTTTCGTAACGCCAATGTGCATTGACATATATACAGTGTGTCCAAAAAAAGTATGGAACATATGGGACAATTTTTTATTATTGGTTTTTCAGAAAATTTTATTTTTGAAATAAAACTAACTGAGATTGCTAAATAAAAGATAAGTTATACAGGGTACTTAAAACATACAAAACATAAGGTTAAAAAAAATTGGAATATCGAAAGTTCCTATTAAGGCAAAAACAAAAGTCAAATACCAATTATTGAAAAAAATCCTCAGCACTTTTGGAAAAATTGGTACTTGACTTTAATTTTGATCTTATATAGGAACTTCACGTTTTCTGCAAAAGGTTTTCCAATATTCCAAAATTTATGTTGTTTAACCTCAATTTTCTATTTTTTATGTACCCTGTATAACATATCTTTAATTTGGCATCGTCAAAATTATTTTTTTTTCAAGCGTCAATTTTTATCAAGAATAAAATTTTCTGAGAAACCTATAATAAAGAAATTTCTTATATGTTGCATATTTTTTTGGACACACCGTATATTAAAACCACCTGAAATTTAACTACTCAATCTCCAATAAATTCATAGTCAATCTCAGCATCAATCTTAATTACCCGGCTAAATCTCGATTTCCATATCTAGGAATCAAAAATCAAACTACTCAACATAAACATCATACAAATTAATTCATATTCGCTAATAGTTCGAATTCATTTGCTTATCGCTTATTTCTTGTTTGTTTCGAAATCAAAATCCTTATGAAATCATTCGAGTTAATTTAGAGTTGCTATTATTTTGATATCATTTGTCTATCGCGTGAATTTCTTATTTGTTTGGAATAAAATCATTCGAATTAAATGATTCGAATGATTTTAATACTCGGATGAGACGTACATTTTAATTCGAATTCTCACAACACTAGTTGAAAATATATGATTAGCTCTAAAAATTTATCTCCATTTATTTTGACCTAAGTTGTCTTGGATATTGGAGTAGGTTATTCAAGCTCCACTGTGGCAATAATAGGAACCACACATATTTAAATAATATTTGGGGTAACGGGTTAAGTAACTCCGGCTTAAAAACTCTTGAATTGTAGGGTTAAACGTCAAAGCAATGGCATTTTTAAATCTTTGATCGAGCAAGATTCATTTTCCTTCGCTTGTCCTTGATATAATTAAACATTATAGTTTCCGTCAAATCTACTCGTCAGCGCGATATTTCCAAAGAAAAAAAGGTAAACACTTTTTATCACTTCCCAACTGCTGCCGCTCGACCCGCTCAGGTCATTCCGTTTACTGTTTGCCAAATGAAAGAACCTGTATGAAAATAATGCCGGCAAAAATGTTCTCGCATATTTAGATGTTGCCACATTTTTTTCCCAATAATCCTAATTTATTTTCTGTCTAGTTTCCTATAGTGAATTTACTTATTTAAATTTCCTACTTGAATACTTAATTTTGTTATTTTCCTTAATTCTACTGTCTTCTATTATTTACTATTTTATTTACACAGGCAAATCCGGAATAAGTATACTGTGTATATTTTATTCGCCTTCAAGCTATTTAAAATACGCGACAATGGGCAACAGTGCGACGTTTACTTGATTTTTAGCGGGGAGGCAGTTTCGTGATTGGTGGCAGGATATATTAAATACACTTTGACCCTAGACAAACACCTAACTTTTTTTACATACTTTAAAATTTCAGCAGCGACTTGCTTTAGCCATTGGCGTGGAGATTACTGGAGATTGCCGAACTGTGTTGTTATTTATATTATTTGGTTTGTAGTGTCTGGGGATATATAGGTTTTGTCGATTTTGCAAATTCTCTTTTTTCCCTAGAAAGAGGGTGTCCTATAGAGTAGTTTAAGCCAAAAAATCGGAGGATCCGCTACATTTGAGCCGAAAAAATGCCCTCAAAGTTCCAGTTTTGACACAAGTTTTCAGCAACACTTCACAAAAGCACCAGAAATATAGACAAGACAAAACACATTTGAAAATCAATTTTCGGGTGAAAATATTAACTAGGAGACATTTTCGTCGAACGAGAGGCCTCCGATTTGTTCCGGTCCTAATTTAAAGCGACTCATAGCCCCATGCCCCATTAAACAAAATTAAATTTTACTTGTAAATATCCATCCTCCCTTTTACTGTCAAATGTCACAATAGCCGAAACACTGTTGCCAGACGATTACTGTAATTTCGTTAGCAAAATTCATTAGAAAATGGTGCGCTATAAGCACAGCTTATTCACTACCAGCTAGTCATCTTGCGGCGGCATCCTTTGATTTGGAAAATTTTGCAAATTTTAGAAGAGGATCATGACTCAATATTGTTTTAAACGTCTGGGCATCTGAATAATACTTTTAACAGTTCGTTTAATTTAAAATATGCTTTTTATCGTCTAAAATCCGTTTAAAAACGATTTTAAAAGGCAAAATTGTATAAAAATCCAAAATATCCAGACTTTTTAGGGCGATAGCCGAGGCCTCGGACGAATTTGTCGCGGATTTTGAAGCGAAAATTCATTTTAAATTCAACTTTGGAACTATACGGCTCAGGGCACTCCCAGTTAGGCGCAGTGTCTGACACTCCAACTTTCCGATTTCAATAAATATGACTAGTTGGTAATGAATAAGCTGTGCTATAAGTGTCTCTACTCTTTTTTTATTTAGGTGAATGATTTTGTTTTATGGCAGTAACACACACTAAAGGGAGATCCTATGGTGCTCGACGAGCGGTGTGTGTGTGCGATGATGTTGATTGACACGGTTCTTGAATAGTTCATTAGGGGGAAACAGATGTCCTGGGAGCATATTCGGATGTAAGAAGCAAGATGTCCATTCGGCAATGCCGAACATTTCTTCATAGGTGACGTGCACGGTAGCATTTAGTCGGATGTCGTGACTGTTACATAGAA
>MU192786.1:0-18994 GCA_016904865.1 Pissodes strobi | reverse complement strand
ATTTCAATATTTTCACGTTACACCTGGGAAAGTCGTAGTGGAAGTTTGCCCTTCTAGGGCAATTTAGGCTCAAAACGCGGATATTTTTTCGGCTCAAATGTGGCGAATCCTCCGATTTTTTGGCTTAAGCTACTCTATAGGACACCCCTTTTCTAGCGAAAAAAGAAGAAATTTTGCAAAATCGACACAACCTATATATCATCAGACCCTTAATTTGATGATATCTTTGAAGATTTTTAACCTTTCTTATATTTTTCTTGAATTTCGTGATTATTATATGCGGTTAACTAATTTTTATATATTCCGGATAACTCTCTTAACTGAACTCTCTAAATTAAAATTTTTATTACAAAACAATTCCGAACGTTCTATAAAGAGCGTTTTGGAACATACTTGCTTCAATATTGCCTAACTTTTAATACAAAAATTTAATGCTAGAGAATTTATATGAATTAGCTACGATAAACCGTTTTTTTCCAAATTAAGCGACGTCATCAATGACATAAATACAAAACCTTCGGGAAACGAACTCTACTTATTACTACAACATATTTATGTAATACATACAACAAATAATATCATAGAATACTATCCTTATTATAAAAATGAGATATTATTATATGACATATAAGACTGTAATATAAAAAAACTGTAATTAATTTTAACGTCTTAAATTAATCAATATTATCAATAATAATACGGTAAGAATATCCTCGTGCGCCTATGGGAAGGCAAGATTTTTTGCGTGCTAGTCCTCTACCCCCTTCAGTCGTTGTTAAGGTTCACTCGCTTGGCGCACTATATAATATAGGTACGAGTAAGTAGGTATATAATAAGTATAAGGCAATGGATCAAGATCAAGGACGTTGGAGCCTTATCTTGTGGCATTTTGGGAGGCAACATTATTGGACCATATTTCTTCGATCGACTACTAAATGGTAACGTGTTTCTAGATTTTTTGGTCACCCAATTACCGATTTTGTTAGAAAATGTGCCACTGGAAATACGGCAAAATTTGTTCTTGCAATTAGACGATTGTCCAGCACATTTAGCTATAAATGTGCGAGAACATCTAAACGCAGTATTTAAACAGCGATGGATTGGAAGAGGAAGTCTATTTCCATGGCCACCCAGATCCCAAGACTTAACCTGTTTAGATTGCTATTTATGGGGCCGGTTAAAGAACAATGTATTTCAAACTCAAACTACAACTAGGAAGGACATGTAATACAGGATTCGAAATTCGCAACCTACCATGAGCTAAAATTGAAGCTGCAGTTTTTTCGACGCAAGAGAGGCTTCATCAATGCATAGAATGTGATGGACAGCAATTTGAGTATTTAAGGAGGCATTAAAGAACTTTTTTCAGGACCACGACTTACAAAAAAAAGAAAATTTCGTAAAAATATGAAAGCCCGTTTTCAAAAAAGTTATCGAATTCGAAATCCACTGATTTTCTAGTAAAATTTCCTTCTGTCGATATTTTAGGAACAAGATATTAAGGCGCGGTTTTTACTAGCTTGTTTGGGCATCATTTTGTTATTTTTTCATGAAAAAAAAACTGATACCAATAGATTAATTTTTTTTTAGGAATTTCGCAATTTCTGTCATAATATCCAAAAATGCCTTCTAGTGGCGACATAGCAAATTACAATCACCACAAATAAACTAGGTTTTGTTGCCCAAGAAAAACTCTTTTTTTACAGTTAAATTTGACGTTTCTTTCTAATATTGTTATTAGGCATTTGTTTTATCTTCCATTACGTACCTACTCGTACCTATATTATAGTTAATATGCGCCTAAGCATAAATGGTGTCCTTTTTTAAGAGTTACAACCTAAAATGGCTATATTGATGACGATTCAAGCTGTTCATATTTTTTGCGGTTCCTAGTTTTGAAATAGAAATTTAAGTTACCTATAAAAATCAACCAATAAACATGGAGAAAAAAATTAAAATACTGATTTTATAGTAAAATTTTCTTTTTCTGATATTTTAGGTTAGGAACAATATATCGAGGCGCGGTTTTCACTAGCTTGGTTGGGCATCATTTTACTATTTCTTCATGAAAAAAAAAAACTCGTACCAATAGATTTAATTTTTTTTTAGAAATTCGCAATTTCTGTTGTTATATCGAAAAATGCTCTCTAGTGGCGACATAGCAAATTACAATGACCACAAATAAGGTAGGCTTTGTTGACAAGAAAAGTTCTTTTCAACGACACCAAGTCGGTTGAAATCCGTTTAGCCGTTTTGAAGTTACAGATGTTTATTTACAAAAACATTTGAACACCCCCACCAGTTTATTTTTGGAGATAGGGCAAAAAGTGTTTAAAACAAAAAACTCGAATTTATCTCGGCTTGAAAATGCTTGTATTTTTTTGTTATCTTAATTAGGAAAAATTTCGAAAAACACCACTTTTTTCAATTGAAGATGGCGGTTACGCCCCCTAGCGGCCATCTGCGAAACCTGTAAATAATTTCCGGGATTTTTTTTTGGCTACTTTAGTCATAAAAATGTTTACCGCAAGTCCCTACAATCAATGAGTAGTTTCCGAGACACAGTACCTTGCACGCTTATTTGGCCACCCTGTACACATAAAAACTAGATACCGATTTATGTCAATTTTATTGTCGAAGTCGACGCTTTTTCTTCTTATTTTTTACATTTCTTATCAGTGTTGTACCGTAGTCATACAAAATGATGTCATTTTCAAACATTCTGTATTATAAGGATACATTTATTTTGAAAACTCTTAAAATTTAACGGTATACAGGGTGTCGCGAAATTAGTGGGCGAAACATCAACCATGTATTTATCGGCCAAAAATAACTAAACTTTTTCTTATAAATATATATCGGGAAGGGAGTTAGAGCCTCTTAAAAAAAGGGCCCCTGAATATGGTTTTGTTTAATTATTTCCGAAACGGTGTAAAAGATAGTTTTAAAATTTTGGGATTCTACTAACTTTAATATTCTGAATTTAAAAATGGAATTAAAAATAAAAAAATTTAGTCAGGTACGAACATTTTAGGGGGTGAATCTAAAAAAGTTACTTTTTTTTTGGGCTAACTTTTTATATATTTTTTCATCAAATTTTGAAAATTTCAATTTTTATGTCGCAAAAAAGTGCTTCTTAGTTTGCTTCGCCAGGTCGCAGCGTTTTTGAGAAAAACTGATTTTAAAGTACACTGACTGCCAAAAACGGGTGTAAAATGAAGGTTATAATTTTTGATATTCCCCAAAAATTCCTTTTGACGTTACAAAACTTCATATTATTGTTATAGTAGAAACACTTATTCCAGAAAAAAGTTATGACAGATTTTCAAAATTTGATAAACTATAGCATTCAATTTATACCCGTTTTTGGCAGTCGGAATACATTTATAATCCGTTTTTCTCAAAACCCTGCGTCCTAATGATACGAAATAAGAGTGACATTTTTACCAAAAAAAAAAAAAATTTCAAAATTTGTAAAGAAAATAAAAAATAGCCCACAGAAGAGTTGACCTTAATTTATTATATTTCCCAAAATGTTAAGCACCTGACCTGACTAAAAGTTTCTATTTCTTATTCCATTTCAGAATTCTAAATATTAAACTTAGTGTACTAAGGGGAATTCCAAAATTTTAAAACTCTATTTTACACAATTTTGGAAATAATTAGAAAAAAACAACTTTAGGGGCCCATCTTTAAGAGGCCCTAGCTCCCGTAGGGGGGCGTTTCCCGATATATGTTTATAGAAAAAATTTAAGGTATTTTTGACCAATAACTACAGGGCTAATGTTTCGTCCACTAATTTTTTGACACTCTATATATGTATACGGTATATACTGTATAAGTGGATATGGTCAATCTGACACGTTTGTACCAGAAGCAGATATCCAGTTGTTTTAATGGATACCCGATGTTTTATTACCTTGTAGATATTACGGAAAATGTGAAAACTCGTAGCTGTTTATTGCTTGGAAATGGCTCAAAATAATTTATCTACATAATTATGTACATAACAGTATAACCTTTCTTCTAGAATCTTAAAAAGAAACAGCCCAATTTAAAATAAACAAGCGTTATACCCGGATTTGCACGATTTTTCAATTTTTTGGTTGATTGGACCCCGTTGGCAAAAATTGCCAAAAATTTTGATTTTTTCAGAAAAATAAGTTTTGAAAATTCAACAAATAAAAATACTTTTCGAGACCGAGAGTCTCGTTACTTTGGCCTCGGTCTTGGTCTCGGTCTCGATCTCGACTCTAATTTCCAGGTCTCGGTCTAAGTCTCGGTCTCGTTTTCGAGACCGGGACAAGACCGAGACCGAGACCATAGTCTCGCGAACCCCTATTCTTACCGCAAAATACAGCATCTTCTTTTTGCTAAATGCAGCATATAAAATGAAATTTAACAATATTTTACACTGGGCAAATCAGACTGTTAAATGATTTCTAGTTATTTTTTCGTTCTAGGGCGTAAAAGTGCCATTTTACGAACGCATAGTAAAATTGCGTTTTATGCAATTTTTTTTTAATTCACCTGGAAACTGATCTTTCATTCTACTTAGCACTGATTCACTCTGCTTAGTATAATAATCAGAAGCAATTAAAGAAAATTGTTATGGTAGGCTTGGTCAGAAGCTCACCCAACCCAAGAATTGACCAGATATATGAATAGATAAACAGCCATCTTCTTTCTAGTCATACCGTTGTTATACTGAAATTAATCGATGTAGCAGATGACTTTGCGTGTGAGATATGATACATAAAGATTTATACTTCCTAGAATTTTCAAAACAGAATTTATTGATGATCTTGTACAATCTAAATGTGTGCTAATTTCTGGAACTAGTCTGGACAATTTTATTGTACTGGATGGGTAAGCATGGATGGGAGAGTTATGATACAAGACGCAGGCTAGTGTCGTAATACATGTAGTAGTGTAACGAGTTCGAGTGTCGTAATAGCCATGAAATAGGAGTTGCAACTCTGGATCATCCACAAGACGCACTGCTCTCATCTGTATGGAGTCCAATATATTGAGCAAATGTTTGGGTACCGAGCTCCACACATGGAAACAGTCCAGAGATGGCCTTTTATGGGCCTTATAGAGCAGTAAGAGCTGATGAGGTGTATACAACTTTTTGCTCTATAGACTTTGTGCTGCTACCTTGGCGATTTTGATGATGTGATTACGCCAAGACATGTTGTATTCTACGTTGATGTCCAGGAAGCTTATGGATGACGCCAGAGTCAGTGTTTGTCCTGTCATTGATAAATTAGGTCCTACGGTGTTTGCTTTATTTTTTTGAGAAAACTGCTGCTTGAGTCTTTTCTGCGTTAAACTGAACATTATTTTCCTCATCCCATTCCACGATGGCGTTCATATCCTCATTGATGATTTTCTTGCTAGCGTTCGGTACGAGCAGCGGTCATTGGAGTCCGCGTGAGAATTTAAAAGTGCTGTCGTCTGCAAAGCTAGATAGAATTGATCGTCCCGTATAAGAGATCGTTGATATAGAGCATTGATTTTATATTCAGTCAAGAGATGTCCATCAATACCAACTCAGATGCTTCGATCCCTTAAGAACTTGGAAAGCCATAGAAGCAGTGCTGGTGGTCGCCCATATGCTGTCAATTTGCCTGACAATCCGTCATGCCACACCCTATCAGATGCTTTGGATATGTCGAGAGCCACTACACGAGATGCGCCGTAGCTCTCGAAGGCTTTGGTCCACAGGTAGGTCACGTAAGTCAGGAGATCACCCGTTGATCTATGCTTGCGGAAGAATACTGTCGATCGCTTATGATGCCTGCCGATTCGAGATATTTTAAGAGCTCTTCGTTGATCAGTTTCTCCATAACTTTGCACATGCTGGGAATAAGGCGATAGTTACTTATAATCGTGTTTTACCTTTCTTAGGAACCAGTTGCATTTAAGCGCATTTCCAACGAAGGCGTAGAAGGGCCACGAGAGTTTTCTTAAATTTTAGACTTTAAACTGAGATTGCAGAGTTTAATGTCTGAATTCAGACTTGTAACTCCGAATTCAGAGAAAAAAGTCTGATTTCAGACTTTAAACTCTAAATTTGGAGAAAAAATTCTGAATTCAGATTTTAACCTCTGTCTTCGGAGAAAAAAGTCTGAAATCAGACTTTAAACTCTAATTTCGGAGAAACAAGTCTGTATTCAGATTTTAAACATTGAATTCGGAAAAAAAAGTCTGAATTCAGATTTTAAATTAGGAAAGGAGATCGCTAAACAGTTGGGAATATTGAAATTGGTCCTAGGCATCAACCAAATTGAGAAGACGAAACCATTTCGTAAAATTAAGACATTAAAATTACAGTGACAATTGACTCCTATAGTTATGTCATTTAATGTTCTGCGTAGAATCTAATTTGGGCAACACTAAACCCCCTAAAAACAAATCGATAACAAACTGGTTTTGACTCTGATTGTCCCATTCAAAATAGCGTGAAAACCACGGAACAAAACCGTTACCTCCAATCCTTTGTTGACCATTTAACTGATAGGTATAAAGAACAGAAACAAACCACATTTATCATTTTAATAGGCTATTGCAAATAAACTTAAAATTGATTGCTGCAATAACTATGAGTGTTTGTCGTGAAACAGGGCTTGATGGCTGCTGTCATAACAAAAAACTAGTTACATTTTTTGTATAGTAATTATTCACAAGCATAATGCACCGCGGGGAACAGTAAAGTTTAAAATTAGTTAACTGCCTCATAACGTCTATTTCAATATTTTTGAATCACACTTGATCCAAGATTTAGTCGCTATTATGCTTCCATTTCATATAAAATATCAGAAGCGATGAACATTTATAAACTAGTTTATTATGTATTACTCATTGAAACAATATTTTTATTTTCCCTTTTTCAACAAATACCGAGTGTCAGTTTGTTAAAAATTATTATAAAGATATTAAAATAAGATTTGAAGTAAATATAGGACCTTAAGGGAGATTAACAAGATTATTAGGAATTCAATTACTCAATTACTGAAAAGTGAAATGATCTCATTGAAAAATGTTATTACTTACAAATTAAGCATAAGAACGGTTATTTTTAACAAAAATATAGTAAGACGGGCAATATGAACTAATATCATTGGTTATTTTATTGCGATGGACTTGTTTCAATTTTTTTTAGGTTAATTTACACGTTGGTTGAAAATACCGAAAACATTTTCATCTGTGAATTAAGAGTCGGCAGGTATTCCTATAATGAGACCTAGCTCATTCAATGTAAGACATTAATTTGTGTTGAAGTTGAGTTAGGTTAGGATAGGACACGGTATAGTTTTTACAAAACGTTTTTCTATAAACCATTAATTTTTTAAACGTGGAACGGAACATTTCTAGGATAAATTCTAAAGTTAATTATTATTCCTGCTTGTTTTCTTAGTTGGTGTTTGGAAATATATTAAATATATTTAGTATGATTAATTTGGCGTTTCTTTTATGTTTTAAACATTAATCGCTTAACCGGCAATAATTTGGACGTGTTGGAATTTATAGTACCTGTAGCGAATAATTGAATAAACTAATTAATAATTTGTTATGAATTGTGAATAGCAAACTATTACTGCTAATAATTACGCAAGAAAGATGATAAAGTAGGGTCTGCTAGAAAAGCAATCATAATTTACCAGCGTTGATGAGCAAAACACTTTTGTTAAACGCCGATAAAATAATACTGGTGGCATATTGTGTGGGACGATTCTCGTTTAGATTTGGTTAATGTCAATGGCGGCAGAATTTTGGCATAACAATTTTTCAAAAATAAGTATTTTACGGTAAGTTTTAACGAATTGCATAAATTTGCAAAAATCGCAGTTTTATTAGAAATGGAAGACTTACTTATACATTAGAAGTAAGTTATATTTTCTTGCTTCTCTCATTAACCATAAAATACGATTACGACAGGAATTCGACCAAGACATAGTAACTTGGAAGTAAGTTTAAGAGCTACCATTTAAGTTTCCCTGTACTATGTTGCATAGGCACCGCCCTGCACTGTGCTGTATTTTGGCATTATATGTTACTTTATACATTGATAAATAAACATCTTCGATTGAAAAGGAATTTACTCCCCAGTTACCCAGTAACGACTTATTTGATATATTTTAAATAGGGCTCCTCCAAAATAAGGTAAGTTGCTAGTGTTTGTAGGTATAAGGATTCTGTATTTTGCTCATATAGTCTATAATGTTTAGGGGAAAGCTATTTAAACATTTCAGTTTTGTTATGGATTTTTAGGATACTAACTAACACACGTTATTTTTTCCATGTTTTTTATATTGAATGAAGAATGTTTTTATATCTTTTCGTTACTTTTACATAGATTGTCCTTGTTTAATTTTGAAGATTAATTAAGTCTTCAAAATTAGTGTTTAATACTTACGGCTTACGAGTACTATGTTACCCGTTTAGATGTCTGGAGATACTACTTATTTTACGAATAAAGATCGGATTATACATGATGGCGCAACGAAAAGGTCGCACCCCTGTGACGGACACAATTTAGAAGTCCCCTTAGAAATAAAAACTGACGTGTCCGAAGGTTTTACCCAAAATATTGATTGATTGACTGAATATGGTTTATTGTTTAAAGAAAAAATATCTTATTAACAAAGCCGTACTGCAAAAATCAAACTTCTTTTATTAGCAGTGATTTGTTTTGTGTAGGTACTGTGGGCGCCAGAGTTCCTAGAGACAATGCGAACTGAATATGAATACTTAAATATAAATAAATATAAAGATAAAAGAGCAGAAATTTGTCCGTATAATTCGCAATGTCTCACAGACCTCTATCTTGCGATAAATTAAAGAAATAAATTTCAAAACAACAATATATTACTTATACAATTAAATTACAAATACGATTGATGAAATTTGAAATGGAGTTAATCTATATAATCAAATGGCAAATATAATTGATGAAATTATTTGAAATAAAGTATGTCTGATGAATAAATTGACTTAGTAATGAAAATTAAAATTAATGTGAAATATAAAGAAAGGAATGAAGCGTTATAATTGGTCTTTACAATATGTTTATCTTCTGATTGGCTAATACTTAGCTTGTCCAACTATTCTGTAACCATGCGATCGTATTGGGACCTCTACTGGAACCGTTTCTGCCTGTTTCCAAGTTATTATCTACTGGGTTGATCGAGGACTTATTGGTTCACGAAGTATCGATTCCCTTGGAACACTTTGTACAGCAAGTTTTCGGACACCTGCTACTTGCCAAGCACGGTGTTTTTTCCAGCCAATTCGGGGATGATGAGTTTGAGTACATGCAAGAGTAAATAAACTAGTCTTAGACCAATGTATATTAAATCATATGTAAGGAAACATCATGTGAACATCAGTGACACTGATAAACACATGAGGAAGCAATCAACAATTTGAAAATTTACTGGTTAAAGCAGATATAATCAGAAACTTGAATTACAATGCTATTTTGAGCAAAAATTGTAAATAACTACTGTTACTCAAGATATCCTTTTCTTTACTTTAAAATATGAAATTCAAATAAAAATAATGACTGAAACTTAAAATTCAAAAGAATATAATGGAATAACGTTCCAATTCAGCGACTCTCGGTAAATCTAAATAAGAAATAACTTGAATTTGATAATAAATAGAAAAATAGAGGTACAACCGCTAATAACGAGTCTTATAACTCCAAATAAGTAATTGCTATTACTTTTATTTCGGCCCTTGGCACATAAACGACAGTTGAGCGCAATTGCGCCTCAATTTAATTAAAGATAAAGATAAGTTAATCACTATCTCGCATCGAGATAGAAATTTGTACGAAAGATAAAAAACCAGATAGATTTACATATTTGAGATTTACCTCTCATAAATGCAAAGTAATGTCGGTATATCAGTGTTGAGACGAGACAGGGCGAGTGCTAATAGCTATATACTTTATGTAACAAATAAACTGAAAATTTAATTAAACAAGCCTGAAAAGAAAAAAATATTAAAACAAGCAATACTATGAGGGAAAATTCGGAGAAATTCTACTGAGAATTCAATTTACTACCTTTGCAGGAATATATAGAATTTACTCTGAGAATTAACCCAATTAATACTGTTAAATTTGAACGAAAATACGTACACAATGTGTGTGACCACTGAACGATAAAATAATTGCCTTCTCCTTAAATTTGGACTAGGCCTCTTTCAAATTACATGAATTCGATTAATGAGAGACGCAAATATTCACCAACAAATCGGTATTCTTACCCAAACGGCCACGACAATAATAAAAAATATTTAAGATGTAAGCTAATTGAAAGTGTAATATAAAAATGCTAAAATCTTGCTTTAGTCAAATACGATTAACGAATCAGAAACAATTATTAATTATGCATTTAAAAATGAAAGAATTAGTTAAATATACTGCAAGATGAAGTAAACATTTCAAGATTAAAAATTATCACTCACCCGTCGGCGTCTCGACACAAGGTACCCAATCTCGCTTTCAAAATCCAAGACGCTGGACAAAATATGTTGCCGGTGTATTATTGGCTAATTTATATCATGTGATTACCACTATAACTCACGCAGCGTCAAGCCATAGAAATACCCAATATTAAATATAGTAATCTATAGTAAATGAAATTCATGAATTGTAGGTATAGAATAGCGTACTGCGCTCCTAAGATTGCCAACCACACTAAATAAACCCATTCGAGAATAGATGTCACTGGCAACTTAAATATTAAATACCGAAAATCATTCGCAATTGAATTGCAATTTTTAGTGTAGCGGAATAAGCATATATTCCGTTGCATAGGAACAGAACAAGACGGTAAAAATTATATTGTATAACAAAATAAAGAAAACCGTGACCACCAAACTTTCAAACAACATGACGTGTTTACTAATTATTTGTTCCCTTACTTCTCTATTTTATTGCCCATTTAGAGATACAATCAAAGGATATAAAATTAAATAAAAAATTTGAATTCAAGGTTATTTTACAAACAAACAATTAAATATTAAATAAATAAAATTTTGAGCAAAAACTCGTAAGTCTGTAACACCAGAAACAGAAGTCAACTTAACAAAAATTTAACAATAATTAAAAGCATCGTTAAAATAGTCAACCAAGTTATAATATGTTTCCCCTGTAAGAACATTTTTAGAGCAGAATTGTTTGTTACCTTCAATATTTCTGTATTCCCTAGGCAAGTGATTGTAAATCTTAATACTCCCGTAAATTAATGAGTTCTTCGTTAGAGTAGGTATTTGTTGGTCTAGGCAATCTCAACTTATCAAGATTGCGAGTTCTATTATCGTTTGGACTAGCTAAATTACCATATTTTTATGGACCTGAGATTCTCCAAATTATATCTAAATGACAACACATTTGTCTTATCAATATTAAAACTTAAGCAGTTTGCCTCGCACCACCATCTTATTTTACTAATATCATGAGAAATTCGAGTTGACAGACTTTCAGTGTCTTGATACCGCCATAAGATAGTGGTATCATCAGCAAATATAGTGAGCCTACCAGTGATATCAATATTTGCTAGCTCATTTATATATAGCAGAAACAGCAGTGGTCCCAGCAACGAACCAGGGGGCACACCATGAGGATTGAGAACCACATTAAAATCTGCATCCTGGCATCTAACAAACTCTCTTCTCTCGGAAACATAAGATAATAGCCATTTCAAGGCAATTGCCCTAAATACATAGCGCGACCAGCAGAGTCACGACCTTTTCGTTGGGCCACCCTACGTAACCAAAAACCTTAAGAATATGCGCATATAATATATAAAAATTTTCTTTAAACTTGTGTTGTGCTGGATATATACATAAAGAAAATGTAAATATGCAATGAGTATACAGTAATAAAACAATTAAATTAATTGGTTTCTAAATTAAATTTTCATCACTAAATTAGGAGATTGAATATTGAATAAAAATAAATTAAAGTTGTATATAACTTATTAAATCACAAATACAATTTTCCTATATCAATTTATATCAAACTTATATTGATATTAACTTGAAAAATTATGAAACGCACTAGTTATTGCGTGTGCTTCAAGGTTTTGAATTAAAAAATGTGGTGTCTATCACTAAGTACATTCTTGTACAAAGAAAACGATCTCTCTACATCTACTGATGTTATAGGGCACCATTTTGATTTTTTACAGTTTTCTCTGTCATTATGTTTACGGCCTGCCTTCAAACTTTAAAACTTGTGTTTTTTTCTATTAAACTTTCTAATTTTGCCACTACTGTTTTTCATACCTCACCTCGTATTTTTTCGCAATTTTGTGCACATGTTTCTATTATATTCATCGACTCTGGTAGACTTGCACACGATTCTTCTAGTTGCAAAATACTCTCTGCTAAAAATACATAGTTGTACCTAATATACAATAACTGTGGTTCCGCTTTAATATTTTGTTATATTTCTTTACACTTTTGGATGTACTGTGAGTCATCAGATATCTGTGAAATTACGTCTTTTAATTTTTGGAAATTATCCGCATAAATAATTGCCGCACGAATCCTGGTAAATACAAGGGGGCTCTGTTAAATACAATTATGGTACTCCTGGCAAATTCACCTTGTAAAGTTGCACTCTTAATGGGGCCTTTAGGCACATTTTTTCACATTTGCTATTATTTCATTGACCAACGGGAAGGAAGCTCTTGTAATTTCCGCAACCCTCTTTAATCCGTGAGCTAGGCAAGTTACATGAATTAAATTTTGATAAAATATTTTAAATTCTGTCCTGCCTTTATCAAATACGGCGCGGAATCGAACAATAGGACGAGAATTTAATCTATAGGAACTGAATTGGGCAAAAATAAATGTGTTAATGTTTCTTGAACAAAACGGGTAACTGTAACTTTATTTGTTTTTCATTTCATTCGAATGAGTAATATCACCGAACATTAACGAGAGACTAGAAGGTCGACTCTCAGTCGGCACTTTTGATGTAGCGCTTACAAAAGCGAGACGTCAGACTTTAGACGAGATGGGGTGAAACGTGGCACGAAGCCTGAGCGGTTAACCAGTATTTCACCAGATTCCGTGACGGGGCAAGAAGGGAACAGCTGGGGGCGGAGCTTAGAGTGAACCTTCTAGTCTATTGTTAATGTTCGGTGGTAATATTTACAACGTATTTAAGTTTTCCTTTATTTTCTCCGTTTTGGCTGTTGTTGGTGTCCTTTTTAATACTGCAATAATTCAAATCTCTCTCGCGTACGCACTTGACAATCCTCTTTGGTGTTAGCGTTTATATTACAGTTATTTGATTTTTCTGTTTTCTCTATAACATTTTTATATTTTATTTCTCTTCACTTCCCCACCTTTTCTTTCTGGTTTCTTTTTAGCTTTTACTTTTTGCTTTCTTTGGCGTAAGTTAATGTACTGAGTAGTTTTGTGAATTCCCGAGATCATGTTTTATGTTCTGATGATAGCCAACTCGCATTAGTCGGCATACTTCAACTTTAGCTAACTTGATATTGTATAATGATGCCAATGTAGTTGACTTGGGTATTAGGGATATACAGGCATCGGATCATTATCATGTTTTTTGTAATCTTCGGTTTGAAAAACAAGAAACATTTACTTTTGAGTTTCAATGTCGACCTGTTAAAATAATGAATTTGGTAAACTTTCAAAATGACCTTGAGAGCACCAACTAGCATGCATTTTATGATCTCTATGTCAATGGTAAAGTAGAATTCTTAACATCAAATCTTCTACGATATTTTGCGCCAGTATGAAATGTCAATGACAAGAAAAATCCCTACCACTTTTTGAGTTACCGACAATGTTAGGCTTATGATAACCTTACGAAATACAGCTCTAAATAGATTTCGGATAACTAGAAACTCAGGACTGGATTTACTACAACTAAACCACCTTGGTAATGCGAGCAAATAAAAAAGTTTACTTTAATCACAAGCTTCAAAGAAGTAACGAAAAAAAAATGCAGGAAAATAAATATTCTCAATGCAAAATCTGACAATACCACTAAACATAAAAAAATGTAAGAGTTAAATAAACATTTAACTTCGATCCAAAAAACCGGGAACCCCCGAAATAGGAAGTTCTTTTCTTTAAATAATCGTCTGACTAAAAGCTATGACTTTATATTTTCATCTATTGCGGATGGTGATATTATGAACGTTATTCAAAAAATGAAATCGAATACAATGGTATCTGCTGATTTAAATTTAATACTTATTGTATATTGCTGTCCATATACTATACTTCATATTACAAGCTTTAATAAGTTTAGCATTGGTAGTGGTATATTCCAGGGCTTTGGAAGCAAGCTAACATTCCGTTACCTAAGTCTAATCAACCTATTTTTTATTTCTTAGATAATAACGGTGCTTCAGTTCTTATTATGCTGCATCATTCTAAAGCTTTTGGCATGCAAAATCATGGATATGCATCAAAGTACCTACTTTGATGCATATCCGATTTACTATTTCAGCTTTAAATCTTATACAATCTTTTTTCTTAAATTGCATCCAAAGGCTGTTGGAGGCTGCGAATGTTACGGTGGGTGTGTCGCAAGCGAGTATTCTCGGTCCGGTGTTATAGTCCATATTCACCTTTAACTTTTATAAAAGTCTCCAATATTGTGACTATGATGATAACCACCTGCTATTTGCCTGTATTTACCAAATTTATCTTCAAGAGGGTCTGTCTGATATTTTCAATTTTTGGTAATTAATGTAGAAAATTTGACAATAAACTCCCCAAAATTTGGCTTTTGATTGATACAACTCATCAATATTTTTGAGCTTTTCATCTTTACTTGGCCGTATTTTGAAATTTTTTGATAAATAACTCGGAAAGTATAAAAAATATAGGATATTTTATATTTTATGTTAGCCATGGTTTTAGTAAATCTATTGCAAAAACTTACCAGTGTTTATACTTTTCATTATAATACCTTAAAAAATAGGCCTCACATACATTCGTGTTGTTTGTGGGGTATAATTTTTAGCCATTTTTGCAGAAAATTTACATCCTTTGGAAAGCCGAAAACACGAACAAAAACTTATAAACTGTTCTGTCCAATACCCACTCAATGTTGTTGGCTCAAGGTGTCTGTCTATATCTTAGAGGTATAGATACATAATATGAATAATGTATCTAATTCATATGTTCATATGTATGTTTATAGAGAGATAGTTGGTAATAATGCACGAAATTTAACACGTACTAATTTACTTGTTCCCATT
This sequence comes from Pissodes strobi, assembly GCA_016904865.1. Taxonomy (NCBI): domain Eukaryota; kingdom Metazoa; phylum Arthropoda; class Insecta; order Coleoptera; family Curculionidae; genus Pissodes; species Pissodes strobi. The sequence continues at coordinate 3,722 of MU192786.1, read as the reverse complement.
TCGAGAATTTCTACATAGGCAGCGCGCAGCGCTACCAATTATCCGGCGTCGTCGATCATCGAGCGGCAGGTTATAAGGTAGTAGTATCAGATAATTAAATAAATAAATTACGAAATACCACATTATAAAAAGAGGAAAGAACATCTTATGGAAATATGTTTTTTACAATATTGGATGCAATGTAAAGGAAGGAAGCAAATGTGTGCTTGAACATGGAGCTTAATAATTTAGTTATTGAATCAGTTTATAAAACTAAATTCAAAAAAATAATTTGCTTTTTTACTTAAAAATTTTAGAGAAAATTTACAAATTAATAATGAAATAATTCCATTTAAGAAATTTGCAAAGAATTTGGCCCTAATAATTGACTGCAAGTTGCGTTTCAAAAATCACATCACGATGGAACTAAAAATAGGCTACTCAGTCTTCAAAATGTTATATACTAATAGGCATTTAGCTGAAATAATGCCAAACAGGTATCATGCGAAGCTCTACTATCACATTTTAGCTACTGTGATAATGTTTGGATAAGGATGAAAAACAACGAGTACAAAAACTGCAGAGTTTTTATCTCAGATTTATATTTGATATTCGCAGGCGTCGAAATCTATCCTATAGATCAAAAGACGACAATTAGCTTGGTATTGCAGATCGCAGAGAATTTCATTAATTTCCTTTTTTTCTATAAAATATTAAGGAATAAGTTGCCTCTCATCTGTATTTTTTTATGCTCGGCATACACACAAAAGGAAAAACCCATGCCACTCAACGAGCGATGCGTGGGCGAAGAGGATGGTGGTTGTTGGACTTGAAGCGCTGTAGGTTGTAGTTTTCGGGAAAGACGGTATTCGTAAGTTCATTCCAGAGCGAGGCAGTCCTCCAGTCAAAGGAGTCCCGCAACAGGGATGTCGCAGGTATTCGCAAATGAATAGTATGTTGATGAGCAGCTTGTGTTTGGCGGGTGTTTCTGTTTGGCACAACTCTGGGTGGAATCATAAGTGCCAGCTCGTTCGAACACTTTCCGTAGTAGTATCGATAGTAAAGAGATAGGTCCACCACTTTGCTTCAGTCAACTCTGGGTCATCCACAAGACGTACTGCTCTCCTCTGTATGGAGCCCAAGTGTTTGGGTGCCGAACTCCACACGTGGGAACAGTAATCCAGAGATGGTCTTATCTGGGCCGTATAGAGCAGTACGAACTGATGAGGTGTATACAACTTGTTTGCTCTATAGAGTGCTCCTAGCTTTTGTGCTGCTGCCTTGGCGATTTTGCTTACGTGATTACGCCAAGACATGTTATTTTTCCTCTAATTAATATCCTCATTGTTGGCAGCAATTTGATTTTCTCGCCCGCTTTGGGAACTAGCAGCGGTTATTGGAGTCCGCGACATGAATGAGGATATAAGAGTGCTGTCGTCTGCAATGCTGTCTGTCTAAAAGTTCGTTGATATAGAGCAGGATCAGTGTCGGATATAATATACAACTCGGATGCTTCGATCCCTTAAGAAATTGGAAAGCCATAGAAGCAGTGGTGGTGGTAGTTCGTATGCTGCTAATTTGCTTAACAATCCGTCCGTATGATAAGAATCAGTCTATATTTGATATTCATAACATAAATATCTGATATATCTACCTTATTGATCTTACGATTCATCACAAAGAAACACTTGAAACACTCGTTTTCGTTCAATGTTGCTGCTTCTTTGAATATATACAAAATATCTAATTTATTCTTGTCAGTGAATACTGTTAAATATCTCTCTCTCTCTTTCTTTCTTTCTTTCTCTTTTATGGGAGCGGTAAAGAAGTCTTCACTTCTATCACGTGTACTGTGCTACACGCGACTTTTCTTGATAAACATGTCATCATATTTTGTAATCTTTGTACTTAATAGCTGTTAGGAAATCAATAGCTTAAATTGCAAAACAAAATATGGGCAAGTTTTAGGTTATTTCTCAAGAATCTAAAAGACATATGGTAACATCTACTGTATATCTGCACATGACAATAGAAACTCTTTTTATATTCCCGCAAAATGTGGGGCAAAAGTGCGATACCAAAGGTGGAGCAATAGTCCGCATGCAATTTCATTTTTTCTTAAAAGTTTTATTTTTTTAGGTCATATAAAAGAAAAACCAATATTTATCTAATTTGGTAAAACACTAGAAGAAGAATAAATGAAGTTATTTTTAATAGTCGCAAAAGAGCTTGGGATAGATGAATCTACGAAAGTGATTGAAATTAGTACATGGCGGTGATAACTTGGGAAAATATTAAAGAGTTTTCTCAGAAGAAATAGAACATGAACTTGTAAAGTACTGTAAAGATCTTGATAGCCGATGAGATAATGAAAAATAAGATACTGTGTGGGGCTCCACGAGAATCTATAGCGATGTGTCGGGACACCGGATATATAAATAGCAACTTATTTATAGTGTAGCTGAAACATCTTCGGTCCAAGGTTATTGATCAAATTAAAAAACATCTTGTTCTTCTCATCCTTGACAACCATTCTTCTCACGAAAATTTAGAAGCTCTAAATTACCTTAGAGACAATTTTATTTATTTACTGACGGTACCAGCCCACAGCAGTGACAGTTTCTAGCCCTTGGATTGTTGTTTAAAGCATTAAACACATTTTTTCTTCAAACGTCAGTAAATCCGTCATTACTCGACTGTGTAGGCGGCCGTGAAGTTTCGTTTTTCCTCCGCCGGAGCTTTACTTTTCACTTTTCCGCCTGCGGAGGTAAAAGTGTTACCATAGCAATATAGATACAATACAAACAGACAACAAAATAAGCGTCAACAACTCAAGATTTATTAAACTACAATTTTTATTTATCACTCAATTTGTGACTGCATTTCTAAAAATCACTAATTTAGGAACAAATTGGTTATTATTTAATCGAACTTACCCAATAATTGCTTATCAATACGGAATTAAAACGTAATCGGAGACCCAAAAAAATAATTATTGTTGACAGTGTCCACTGACAGCTTTATGTTACATTATATTCACCGACACTGGTCTAAGCAAGGCCACCTACGACCGTGGTCTAAGCCGCCTTGCGAACCCATTTATCTTTAATAATAATAAGATATTATTACTATTAAAAAAAGATGTTTTTGCATTAATTTGTCGACATTTGAAGAAAAAACAGCATATTTTATTTGGAGGAAAAGTTACTTTTCATGGCTTGCTCTCTATTACCAGCCTCACTCCGTTCGGCTGTTAAACACGAGCGCGCCATGAAAAGTATCACTTTTCCTCCATATAAAATAATATACTATTATACAGACGACTACGATATATGGCAAACAGCAAATGCCGGTAGAAATATTACACACTGCTAGAGTGCCAAAATGTTAAGTAAAGCTTATAAACGTTGCTCAAGTATAGACATCACACTTGGTTTTGAAGTTGAAATAATCAAAAATGTGCTCTCTCAGAAGAGGATTTTTCCCCGTCGAAGATCACAGATAAAACTGCGAATGAAGCCGATCAATAAATAAATAACAGTGATTTTAACCCCCAGTTTTTAAAAAGTATCTTACAAATTATCACTACTAAACAATTCACAAAACAGATACAAATCGATAGTTTTACCACAATGTGTATAATCTATTAAAATCTATTCTAACATAATTTTTTAAAATTTAATTAGGTATTATCCGTAAGAAATGTTTAACAATAAACAGGTATTCAATGGGACTCCCGGGTG
>JAEQML010060348.1:0-27274 GCA_016904865.1 Pissodes strobi | reverse complement strand
GCAATTTTTGTGTTAAATATATCATCTATCAACTTGCTTTTAAATTTTTGGTAATATATACAACGGCAAAAATATTTTTCCAAATTCTTAAAATCCGGACCTGTCGCTTATTCGCGGCCATGCGGTGATGAAGCACGTGGAATCGATCGATAACCTGCTAATTGAAACTGCGCAGTCTCAGAATTACCTTCTTTTGTTTACATCTGAAGGCACATGAATCAGTATGATTTGGATCGCTTTGTGCTTATCCATATATGGAGATCGGTGGTTGCATCACGAAGACATGGCACGCAGACAGGCTATGATGAGCGCACACGCATGGAATGAAATGATTTTGTCACAGCATCCGCAAGTTATTTCCACGCGTCTATCTACATTAAGGAAGGTGGCCAGACGTCCCGCGTTTTGTTGGATCGTCCTTTTTTTTGTAAGCTGTCCAGCATTGTCCCGAATGTCCCGCATTTTCAGTTTGAGGAGCAAATTTACCTTTTTGTAATTTTTTAGCGATATCGATTATTTTGCGGTATCGGTATGAAGAATCCCATATCTTGAATTGACAATCTTGACGGAAGCGGTACGAGTGTCTCGCGAGAGCTTTACTTTGGCTGCCGTCAATCAAGGTGGAATGTTACAAATGCGGATACGACTCAAGAATGATAAGCTAATAAGAAATTAAGAAAATTCTTGGATACTACTGATGGCCATTCGCACGACCTCTCGTAATCCAAGATTAAGTTAAGGTGCACCTTATCTGGCATATTACTGATGCAAATATATCAGATAAGGTGCACCTTAACTTTAATCTTGGATTAAGATGGCCATGAATCAAAGAATGGTGATTCCAACCCTTATCTACGGGAGATTCATTGTGAATGTGTTCCCGGAAACACATGCAAGTTGCTGTATATATATTACAATAAGTAATATTTCACTATCCGCATCGCCCTTTGCTCGCTACCGCTCGCTGCGGGAACTCAAGAAAAGGAAACTAACCAGGTGCTAATCCAAACGTAACCCAAGACATACCCAAAATCAAGACAAAAACTGGTTGCTAACCAAAACTAGCCCAAGACATACCCAAAATCAAGAAAAAAATGTGTTTAGAAACTTAATCGTAAAAAAAAAATTAAAAAAAGCAACGGGGTTTGAACCCGAGCCGCTGCCGATAGCCACGGAATTGAGACCTAACCATCTAAACCTCTAGACCACGACGCCTCATACTACAAATTGATTGCATGCGAAGACATCGAATGAAATTGCTCGAGTCAACACCACCTACACTAGATGGCGCTGGAGACGATTTTACCTTGACGGCAGCACAGAAAATATAGTTACAACTATATTTTCTGTGACGGCAGCAGGGTTGCCAGATTAGGGTATTTTCCCCAAAAATTAGGGGATTTTTTTTCATTGGGGTATTTTTCGGGGATATTTTATTCTGGGGATTTCTACTGGGGAAACAATATTTACCCGGGGAATAACAGGGGATTTCAAGTTTGACGCGACTCCACTCAAATCTGATCTCTTAAATCACAAGATCAGATAAAAACACAAAAATCGAATTATTCTGATCATAAAATGTAAAAATATATATTTTACTAATCTTTGTGTGCGAGCTATCTATAGTTGGGGCATAAAAATATTTAATCCGCCAAGTGGTTTTATATACTTTTAAACAAATTTATCGCTATTTAACTTTAGGGAAATAATCTTAGGTTAAATATACTAATCAGTTCAAGAAATATATTTGAAGTGAAAACGCCTTTAGGCCCGTTTACACAATAATCGACTAGGTATAAATATGTATTATATCAGTCCGTATACTTATACATACTCTTTTTCGACAAAAACCTTCGAGTGAGGTGATGGATAATGGTGTAAGGGGTACCTGGTTCGATACTCAAAGCCTTCTTTCAAGAAACTTTTTTTCTTATTTTTATTTAGCTTTTAATATCGCTTTATTGGAGTTTAGTGGCGGATTTAGAGGGGGGCGAAGGGGGTTTCGCCCCCCCCCTGGATTAAAATGTTTAATGTAATAATTGCGTTGCTTGATATTGTTATTCTTTTTCTTAGTGCGTTTTGTTCCTTTACTCTAAATCACCCCCCCCCCCACCAGATAAATCCTCGTTTCCGCCCCTGTTTTAATCTTGTTTTTTCATGTTGGTTATAAGTTCTCTCTTTCATTTGAAAAATAAAAAAAGTCCTGGTCAAAGCAGCTTTTATTTGCACTAAATATTTTCTAGTTCTTGAGGCTTTATTTGTAACAGAACTTAGAGGGGTATTTTAGAGATATGGGGAAAAAATTTTAGCCACGAAAAATTATTAAAATCCAGGAATAAGATATCTTAATCTACGAATACAACAAAATTATTTTTTGGGGGATTTTTTTTAAAAAGTCCTAAATTTGAGGGATTTTTAAATTTCGACTGGGGAAATCGATCCGAACGGTCTGGCAACCCTGGACGGCAGCCAAAGTTCTATCTCTCGCGAGAAACTCATCATTTTCGTTTGATGGCTAAAACGAAACGGTATTTACCGCTGTTATGTGATTGTTTACCTGAGATTTCCTAATAGAACTTTTCGATCATATTTTACGAAATTAAATTACGTTACGCATTAGAACAACTGAAATAAGGATCAAAAGATACTGCTTGCTCTAGGAGGTGATTTAATTTTCAACGATACCTATGAATCAAAAGAAACTGCTTGTTCTAGGATGTGATTTTCCACTTGGTGATCCTGCGCCTCAAAATTAATTGTAATAACGTATTTATCGCACATTTCCGACAACTTTTAGTACAAAAAACTTGGATTGTTTTAAAAAACTGACTGTATATTGCGTATTTTTTTTATTTCTTAGTATGGATAATTATTAATTTATTCAAAAAATACTTTTTAAAATTGTGTTTTATTTTCTGGTGACATTTTTCGAAAAATAGGGCGTGGCACCGAAAATTTTTCGCCTGCGTCACATTGACTACGGCTCCGTCTATCTTGTCCGTTCTTCCGTCTCGCATTGGTCAACAAAAAATCTGATCGCCTTAACCTACACCAATTTTGAGCTTTCAAGCATGCATACGTGCTAATTCATATATTTTTCAAATTTGTTTTTTTTTTTGGTTTTAGGTATTTCCTTGGGTTTGTCTTGTTTGGTTTGGTAAATATTTACTTTGCGCATTTTTAGAATTTTTCAATTTTTTTGTGTGACGTGTATTAGACAGTATTAAAAGTGTTTTGTGACACGTTACATATTGCGCAAATCACTTTAAACGTGAAAAATTGGGAAAAAAAAGTCCCAAATGAGGCTGTTTAGTAATAGATTTTAAAGCGAAAACTCTCCCAATTTGACGTTAAGGATGAAAATTTACCCCCAATGTTGTCACAATTGACTAATATTCTTGATTTTCAACTAGTAAATACCCCAGTTTGGGTGCATGTTTCAAAAAGTAGAATATCAACTTGGTAAACTAACTAAATAAACGCGGTACGCGCGTTTTTCTTTTACACCAATCACAGCTAACACAAAATAACCAACACTAACCCAAAGTAAGCAACACTAACCCAAACTAACCAATACTGACATAGGCTAACCCTAATTAACCAATTAGCAATTATCCCAAACTAACCCAAGGTAACCCAAACTAAGCAAAACGAACCCATCTAACCCTATTTAACCAAAGAAGAGACAAACGCGCGTATCCCAGATTAAGCAAAATTATTCGAAACTAACTTTTTAATTAACCAAACAAGCGCATTGAGACGAGCCCGCTAGGCGGGGTTGGCCTATCACAAAATTAAAATTCACCCAAAGTAACAAAACAAACACACTACGCGTGATACTCTAATGAACCAAACAAGGGTGCATTTGTCTCTCTAACTTTTGGCAGTCAAAAAACGAGCGTCTTACATAACTCAAGCTAACGAGTTAACGTTATCCATCTACCATCTATCGGTAAAGTGTTGGCTGGCGGTATCCAAAGAGATACCGTATTTTAGAACCTAACATGGTAGCGGCAACGTGAACACGTTTTGCATATTTTGCATATAGCTCTGTATAATAACAAAATCTTGATGGTATAAGTGCCTTAATAATGATGTGTTTAGTATCAAAATACGCGTAAAAAATCCGTGTTTAGGACTGTTATATTTGTTTAAGCATTTTTTGCTGATTTGGATGAATATTTTGGTATCTTTAATCCCAAACAAAGCTGAAATATAAATTAATAATTGTATAAAAAGTGGCATAAAGTATTGCTTATCAGTTGGAAGCAATAAAAACATACCTATGGAATTCCTATGATGGTAAATAAGAACAGGACCGGTTTTAAAAATTTATGAAATAATTAATTGATTTATATAAAATTATCAACTACCCAAAATGAATATTCAAAAATCATCATTTAAGTGCTGCTCCAAGAAGGAGTTTAGTAATTTTGTGTGCATTGTATGCCACGGAATTTTTCATCCCAGCTGTCTTGAGAGAAGAAATGCTGTAGTAAAAGTATTGGGATGTGAGATACTTTGTTCTGAGGACTGTCAACTTAGACAACAACTTGAGGAAGATAAAGCAATTAATTCAAGGGAAGAAATAGAAAACCTGAAAGTTGAATTAAAGAGTAAAAATAACCACCTTAAGAGATTAAAACGGAGTTCCGAAGCGCTCGAAGAAGACATAACCAGTACCGAGCAGAGGTATATCGATACCATTGAAGAGCAAAAACTTATAATAATTAAACTGAAAAACGAAATAAAACAGCTACATGAAGTTAATTTAAAACTTATGAAAGACATTGAACATAATAAAGAGCAAATACACAGTGCAAATAGTCAAGCGGAAGAGTTAAAATGTATGTGTAAAAATATGATTTCAACGATCAGCACCCTGGAAGCTGAAAATAACTTATATAAGGAGGACTTAAGTAAGGTGAAAATGCAGAGTTCACAGGATGGCAGAAATACTGAAACAAAGACTGTTAGTATTCAGACAACAGGACCGGACTATAGCTTGAATACATATGGCTTAAATATTCTAAAGCGAAATATGTTGACACGCATTGAATCCACAACATCTGACGTAGGGCCGAAAGAGCGTTCTAGAGTACTGCTTTTGACGGATGATTATGGAAAAAAACTGTATGGGCCGTTGCAGAGGACTCTTGGTGAGAATTTTGCCATTCAAATTGTTAGTAAACCATTTGCAAGATTTAGGGACGTTGTCTCTGGTATAGACTGTTATGTTGGGGATCTTACTGACTCTGATTATGTGATTGTTTTGGCTGGTTTTAATGATACTGAAATTCGTACTGGGGACATTACTCTTTTAGCAAATAAGTGTTTTTATACAAACTTAATTATATGTACTATACCCTTGTATGAAGGTATGGAAAACTCCAATAATATTAAGTATGTAAATAATAAGATCATTAACACAACTAATAATTTGAGACTTTTTTCAATTAGCATTTATCTTCTCGATATTCAATACAGATTCTCATTTAGAGATTATATAATGAATAGTTGTTATTTAAATAGAGTGGGTCTTTGTAAATTGTCAAACTTTTTAAGGTATGCAATATTTAACTTTGCATTGGCTAAGCCTCTCTCTACTTTGAGACAAGTTGTTACTAGTGCGGCTAACGATATTGCTATGCCCGCGGAAAACGCCATTGCTGTGCCCTTGACTCCTAGTGGGACAATTGTCAACACAGATAGAGAGGAGTCGTCAGAAAACGTAAACTCGAATAGTTTTTTAGGCGCACCGATTTAACGCCTTGTATAAGCCATTCCTTTGTTTCTGACAAAAAATGTAATAAAGGTAAGCCATGTTGTAATAAACCAAACCAAAATAAAGGTAAGCCATGTTGTCATAAAAAATTTAATTATGCTGTCTGTCATCAAAATATACAGTGTTTAAGAAACAAAATCCTCGAAATTGAAACACATAACAATAATAAATTTGATATCATTACACTTAGTGAACACTGGTTAAGGAGCGACGAAATAAAAAGTGTAAATTTTGACAGTTACTCTTTGGTTAGTTTTTATAGTAGAACAAATAAATGTCATGGGGGCACTGCAATGTTCGTAAGGAATGAAAGTTCTGCTCTTTTTCATGTTAATAATAATATTTTAGATTTGTCGACTGAGGTTGACTGTGAGGTATGTGCTGTCGAATCGGATGTATATAATCTACTAGTTGTAACATTTTATCGTTCTCCTCTTGGGGATTTTAATGTATTTGTAAATATATTTGGTAAAATTCTAGATATAATTTTTCGTAAGAGAAGAATAGTCATTATCACTGGTGATTTCAACCTTAAATTTAATAGTACTGATAGAAAGACCTTGGATTTTATTGACCTTATTAAATCTTACAATTTTCACACCACTATAAGCTCAGTTACCAGAGGTAATGCCTGTCTTGATAACATATTAACCAACCTTGCTGAGAATGATTATTCTTCTTTTACCTTTGACTGGGTATTGTCTGACCATTTTGGAGTGGCTATTGAATTTGATGCTGATATGATAGAGCAACGTATTATTTCAGTTGTACGCCAACCTATTACCCAGCATGGCTTAAACAGGCTTCACAAACTAATTGTAGACGTTGATTGGAATTTTTTGTCACAGCCAATTGTTGCTGAAAGAAAGGCTGAAGTATTTGTAAGTGTTGTGAAACATTGTATTGCGGTTGCGTTCCCTAAGAAGGTGGTTCGCGGGCGTCGTAACGGTGATGTAAGCGTTAATTTCTTTAATAATGAGTTAAAGAGTATGAGAGATACCCTAACTCTGATGCAATCAGTCTATGTTCGCACAAGTTCTAATCAACTTAAGGAAGACATTAAGAGCTATCGCCGACGGTATCGTGCAAGTGTCCGTGAGGCCAAGGTCATTGCGCATGATGATTTTATCAAAAACTCAGCCAATCCTGCTCAAGCGTCTTGGCAAGTTGTGAACAAGCTTAGATGTGAAAAAAAGAGGAAAGATAGTATTAGTTCTTTAACTCCAGATACTTTCAATTTGTTTTTTGCTAGTATTGCTTCAACTTTAATAACCCAGCTTCCTTCTGCTATCAATTCTAGTGACTACTACTTGAACAAATTAAACATAATAGATTCACCGCATTTTGAATTCTCTCATATTACCTATAATGAAGTACGTGATATTATTTTTGCCCTTAAAAACTCTCACAGTAAGGACTATTATGGTATCAACACCAAAATAGTTAAAAGTATTGGAAATATTATTGTAATTCCCCTGACAAAATTGTTTAACTGTTGTATTGAAGAGGGAATTTTTCCTTCTGTTTTCAAAATTTCTAGAGTTGTGCCAATTTATAAAAAAGGTAACCTTAATGAGGTAACAAATTATCGTCCAATTTCTATAGTACCATTTATGAGTAAAATTTTTGAGAAAGCTCTTAAATCTAGAATTTGCAATCACTTTGAACAAAGTAATTTGTTAAACAAAGAACAATTCGGTTTTAGAGGTGGAAGGTCTACAACGATGGCCATTAATCAACTTATTTCTATTATAACTGACGCTTTCAACACTGGCAAGCATACAGCTGCCTTATTTTGCGACCTGACTAAGGCCTTTGATTGTGTCTCGCCTGACCTACTCAGATCCAAACTGGAATATTATAACTTCTCTCGCCAGAGCGTCAATTTGATCTATTCATACCTTACACACCGTTTCCAGCTTGTGGATTATAATAACATATTGTCCCAACTCCAGCCCATCAAATACGGAGTACCCCAGGGGTCTGTGCTGGGCCCACTGCTGTTTATTATTTATATAAATGATCTGGTGGTTTCTGGGCCCAGTACTGACTTCACTTTGTTTGCGGATGACACCACTGCAACGAGAACTGGGAAGGATGCTGATGCATTGCGGGAGGATCTGGGCGATTCACGGTCGGCGGTCTCTGATTGGTTTACTGCCAATAAACTTACTCTTAATGCGACAAAAACCGAGACTATGCTTTTTACCCTCAGCACTCTGGCTGACGTACGGCATGATCCTGAATCAGTCCGATTCTTGGGTGTTTGTTTGGATCATAGGTTGGGTTGGCACCCACATGTTGACAAGTTGTCAAATAAGCTTTCTTCCAACATCTATGTTCTGAGAAACTTGGTGGATATTGTTTCGGGAAATGTACTTGTTATGACGTTCCATGCTTTGATTCAGTCACATGTTTCATATGCTTTGCTTTCTTGGGGACACGCGGCTGCAACTGACCGAATTTTTGCCTTACAACGCAGAGCCATTCGGGTTATTGCAAGGTTGCCCTATCGAGCTGATTGCAGGGATATATTTGGCCAACTGAATATTTTAACTGTGCCTTCCATGTATATTTTTGAATGTCTTAAGTTTGTTAAAAATAATATTGACCAGTATACAAAACTAAGTGATGTACATTCACACAGAACTAGAAACGGGGGAGATATATTAATTAATTATCACAGAATAAATAGATCTAGATTTGCACTAAACTATTATGGACCTAAAATGTTTAATAAAATTCCTCAAGTCATCCGAGACCTTCCTTCAACAAACTTTACTTCTGTGATTAAAAAAATGCTCCTCTCAAGAGCATTTTATTCGATGGATGAATTTCATGGGTATAACTTTAACCAATATGAATTTCTTTAACACTTTAACACTTGATCTTTTAATGGTCTTATTATTTTTTATTGTGTTTTGTTATATATTTATTGTTCATTTGTTTGTTCTCTTCTATGTTATATTTTTACTGTTAGCTTTAGCAATTATTGACGTGTGTAAACATTTTCTATGTACTAACATCAATAAATACTTTGACATGCGTACGTCAGCTGAGCCGTGCCAAGCTAACCTAGGGCTACTAAATTTTCGGTGAGAAACCGCGCATGCGCAATACCGCAACAAGAATAATAGGTATTATTATGGCTTTGCATGGCCCTCCGCTCGCTTCGGGGGCGCAATCAACAAGCACTAACCAAAACTAACCCAAAATTAAGAAAAACAATGTAAATTAATAAAAAACAAAACATAACCTTTAAAAAAGGTAACCATCGACCTTCAAATTTTACTCCCGGCGCGCGTTAAGAAGTTTCACTTCAAAAACAAACATATCCTTAAGAATAGGTAAACAAAACCCAAAACATTAAATAGATTAGGATAGTTACTTCCCGTAAGCGCTGCATTCGCCAATCCTCTTTCCTCACCACAGCCGTGGTTCGCGTGCGTGTCGTAGTCTGGCCCACAATTTACCACTCATTCCTTAGTTTTTTATTATTAATCTCTCATTTTAGTTTGCGTTGCTTTGTAAAATAAAATAGTCGTGTTAAATTAATAAATATTGTGTAGTGTTTGCATATAGAGAGACGTAAGAATTAGCCAACCAACAGTCCAAGAGTGAATAATTATTTTTTCATTGGTACATTATCTCTTGCAAGAATCTTCGGAATTAACATGTCTGTAAACAAAGTCTGAAATATGTGTGCAGTGTATAAATGTAATGACACTTACAAAAATCGCCTGCCAGGTGTTACTTTTCACAGATTACCCAGATCAAGTGTTATGACCAAAAAGTGGGTCAATTTGTGTAGTAGCGGAGACAAATTTAATGCTACCATTGCTTAACAATGATACCAACAGTAGGATTTGTTCGGAGCATTTCCTCGAAACAGATTTCAAATGGGATTTACGAAATGCGATTTTGTTCGTATTAATTATCGATATATCAAAAATACCGTGAAGTAAATATAACGCCCTACTAATAATTTAAATATTTTACATCTGGAAATCTAAGTATAGAAAGGATAGATACACAACACGTGAAATACGAAAGACGCCTAATATTACTGAAGTTTTAAAAAATAAAACTTCTAACTTACGAAGTACGAAGATATAATGTGTCCCAATATTGATCTACGCTACTTCAATGTCTTATTTTAGATTAGACATCCTATTGTTTTTTGCATTTTTCATATATGAACAAAATTTTAAATAAATATTGTTTAATTACCCATTTACAAACACTAACAAAACAGTTGGATAATCGCAATTTTTTTAGTTTGGCGTCTAATATCTGCAAAACGGTGTGATATGGCGAAAAGCGCTTATACATGTTGCTATCTTTATTACCTATTTATAAAAGCTGTCTATGGCAAATAATAATAAGGCTGACCCGTTTAAGCGGGGCCTATACCTTATCTCGAAAACTACGGTTGTAGCAAAAAAAAATTAAATACAAAGGTTGTTCCTAAATGATTTTATTTTAATCGTCACTTTCTCTCATGGTGGTAAAACAAAGTTAATTTTTTTTAAATAAAACACCCTATATTTTATTACATTTTTGGATTCTACTTAAAATTCTAAGCATATTTGATGTAAGATGTTATGTCTATAAAGTTAGTAGTTTCACAGCCAAATCGGTACTTTGGCTACTTTTCACCTTGGTGGGAAGAACATATCATTAGGGATGTACTAAAATGAATTTCACATTTCTATCTTAACTTCTCCAGAGCTATCTGATGATACTAACTGACAGGTAGGTACAATGAGTACCAAATCTGGTACCTTGGTAGGTACTATCAGTTAGCACCATCAGATAGTTCATGAAAAGTTAAGATAGAAATGTGAAAGTCATTTTGCTCCATCTTTAATGGTATTCTTGCTACCAAGGTGAAAAATAACCAAAGTACAGATTTTCAACTGTTTATAATTATTGTGAAACTACTAACTCTAGAGGTATATCATCATATATCAAATATGCTTAGAATTTTAAAGAGAATCCAAAATTGTAATAAAATATAGGGTGTTTCATTTAAAAAATGTACTTTGTTTGACCACCCTGTATATAATAAAGTGATGATTCAAAAAATACAAAAAATGTAAAGATCATTTTACTAGGAACAACTTTTGTATTTAATTTTTTTGCACCTCTTAAACGGGCCACCCTGTACAACTTTTCTAAACGAGTATTTGAATGATATACCTACATATCTGTGAATCATGATTAGATACCTATTTACATGTTTTTCTTTTAGAGCTGCCATTAAAAAAAAGAGTTAAAAGAATATACAAAAACTTTTTAAAAAGAAATCTATAAAATCCAAATCTGCAAGCAATTGAGACGTGATGCATTTAAATAAAAATAATAACGATATCTCAAGAGATTAAGTAATTGGTCCCTATAGTCAAATGCAGGTAGTGATGGCAATAGGTTTATTGGCCTAATGGAAGCAACCAATTTATATTGGGTTTGACCAGCGCATGACTAAACGAATATTTCTTGAAACTAAATAGATATTAATTAAGGCAAAATTTGAACCACTACTATACCCACACACTGTGCCAGAGGCAGGCGTGTAATTACTTCGCGACATCGTGTCACATAATTTGTTCTAAATTCTTGCGACATTCAATAAAATTTTGCGAAAACCGCTAAATTCCGCCAAATGAAGTAAACATTTGCGAAACATCAGAAACGTCATGTTGGCGCAATTTTGTGATATTATATACTAAGTGATGACACTCCTGCTGCACAAGAATAATAAAGAACCAGAATCCAATTTTTCCTTGTTGCTACGCCCCGTCTGCCGTGACCCCGAACTGCTCGATCCGCCGAACCTCGCCAGTGTACTATACTTCTTTATTATTTTATAAGAGAGAAGGAGTGTGAGAGAATCATAAAAAATCAATTTCAATAGATTTGGTGAGTTTTGGTTAGTCGTCTAATCAGCTTTCGGTTTGTTTCACTTAGTCTCAACTTATTTTACCTACTTGAGCCGGTTCCGATACGTTATAATCAATTTTAATAGATTTGGTTAGTCGTTGAAGCAACTTTCGGTTAGTTTGACATAGTCTCAACTTATTTTAGTCATTTGAACCGGTTTTGATAGGTTATGATATATTTTAATGGATTTGAGAAGTCGTTGAAGCAACTTTAGGATAGATTTGGTATAGATTCAACTTATTTTAGTCATTTGAATCGGCTCCGATATGTTATAATCAATTTTAATAGATTTGGTTAGTTCGGGTTAGTCGTCCAATCAACTTTCGGTTAGTTTCCCTTAGTCTCAACTTTTTAAATTTATTTGAGCCGATTCCGACACGTTGTAATGAATTTTAATAGATTTTGTTAGCTTGGGTTAGTCGTCTAATCAACTTTTGGTTAGTTTCACATAGTATCAACTTATTTTACTTATTTGAGCCGGTTCCGGTACGTTATAATCAATTTTAATAGACTTGGTTAGTTTGGGTTAGTCGTCCAATCAGTTTTCGGTTAGTTTCACTTATTCTCAACTTATTTTACTTTTTTGAGCCGGTTTCGATAATCAATTTTTCATAAACCGTGTCGTGACGCGATGCGAAAATTTTCCATGTCGTGACGCAGCTTTAAAAAATCACTCTCAGAAAAGCATAGAAATATTCATTTCAGAAAAGTTCAGCTATCCGGCCTTCTGTATTATTTTCTTAATAAGATGGACAATATTAAATCAGTCAAAATGTAGTAAGCGCGCTCATGGAATTCTGGCTGCGGCGTGGATTGAAGGTCACTCAGCAGGTTTAGTTTTAATTTTTTAATTTCATGTGATTTTTAATATTCCATATCCAAGTAATAACATATATATTTTTTTTATTTAATGTAAGTTTCTAAATCATTTTGATGAGAAATCTCCATTTTATGTTTTCCCAAAATTCCTATGGTTATATTTTTTATTTTTCTATAAGTTTAATTGAGTTTTAAATTTACTAGGTAAAAGGAAAATAAATATAATTAAAAGGCTAAACCATATAATCATACAAATAACGCATTAGCTTATTCTCAGTGGGCGAGGTGACGTCACTGATGCTGAGACGCACGAGCTACTTTGGCGCACGTGCCTTTGTCGGACAAATATCGTTGATGTAGCTATTTACATCTGTTGTGACTCGGGAATAGAATCCGCTGCGCAGAAATGACAACCTGACCAAACAATGACTAAACTTTTTATTTAACCAGAGATTACATTTATCCGGGATTTTTTAACCTCTAGTTAAATCTAAAGTTAGTGTCATACGATAGCTTATGAAAAACCAATATGGGAAAGTGCAAACCGTTTTGTTCTATCTTGACCCGTTTAGATTTTACAAGCTGTCAAACTTGGTAAATGGTCGATTTTCAACTGTCAATATTTCAAAAACCGTTAGAAATAGGTATAGGACATTATTCACGAAATATGTCTAGACTTTTTCGCAGAATCCAAATATGCAATAGTATACAGGGTGTTCCATTTAAAAAAAATTAAGGTTATGCGGTTTTTTGACATTTGACAGCAGTGTTGCCATTCGTGACTTTTTGATTACTCTGAGACATAGCGGCGATTTACAAAAACAAGCCAATTTGTAGCGACTTTTCGAATTTTGAATAAGGTTAGAAAGTTTTGTTAATCATTGTTTTACGATTTGGAATTATCGTATTTATCTTGATATTCAAATTATAATTGAGGACCGGGAGCCACTGTCATGTCTGCTCTATCGACTCGGCTCGGATTAGATCGCATCAGTTGTGGTCCGGGACTTCCCCGAAATCGATCGGTCTGGTCAAAACCTTTTGTTTTTGTTCCATGTTCCATAATTTGTGTGTCCGTTTGCCTAAATGCAATTTAGTGCATTTACCTTCTGCTATGGGCAGTATACTTTATCTTTATACCAACTGCTAATCAATCTTTAACTAATACATGATAATCAAATACTACAATGATTAGTTTTGTCTTTTGTCCAACGTTTTTCTTATTGGGTAGTGACTAATTAAATTAGTTTTTGATGTGTTGTGTGTAATGTTGTTAGTTTTAGTGAAAAGACTATTTTGTTTTTTCCTACGTTTTTATTAATTATTTTTCCCTTCTAATTTTATGCATCAAAATAAAAAAAAATCCTATTCTGTAAAAAACACAACGCATGTGTTTTTTATCCAGTATACTACGCCCCTGGCTGCGTCAAAAGAAAGTAGCGACAAAGTAGCGACTTTTCACACCAGGTTGTAGCGATTTTTGGCTTTGCCACTCTGGCAACACTGTTTGACAGGCAATTTTTCTTTTGACATTTCTAAGAGATAATATATAAAAAACCACCCAACTTTTGAATTTAAGTTTTTTTTTATATTACCTGTAATTACGACTGCAGGTGGGTGTCAAAATTTAATGAATAACCCTGTACATTCTGATAATTTGGGTATTTTAAAAGGATATCGCAATCATATAATTAATCGTAGATCAAATATTGATTGTTTATTTCTTAGATCCCTAATGTGTTTCCGCATACGGAATTTAAATAAAACGCTGCAAGATAGGGGTTTGTCAAAAAAGGCAAATGTCAAAAATAAACTTTATATGTGCTTTATTTATCCCCAATATAAAGGATACAAATTTAGATAACATTATTTTACTTCATACGCAAAACTATATCACCACAATACCAAATGAGCAAAACGCACCTCGAGTTCAGAAAATTTGTATTGGGTATCGTGATAATCTTACTAGTTTTGTGTAAGTATCAATGTGATAAAGGTGCTAAACCCTAACATTATTAATATTAGTTTATAATAACATGTTATTATTAAATGATAATAATTTATCTGCGACTGGGCTATTAATTTCTCATGAAATGTGTTTATCCTTTCTTAAATCACTCCCAATGCATAACTTAATTTTATCATCAGATGCTGTAAAAAAACTATCTCATTTATAAATAGTTATTTATACTATAAGGGATGTAAGTAACATTTACTAGTGGAGGACGATTTTGTGCCCGAACTAGTCGAGGACGATATAGTTCGAGACTATTAAATGTACTTACATTCCATGGAGTATATAAGATTTTTTCTCCTCCCTGCAGAATGTATTCTTGGATTTTTGATGTGTAAACATCTTACGCGGCGGTATGAGGGTAAATCTCGGCAAATGGGACGGAAATTTGTGGGCGGGGCGGAAGTGTGGGGACGGAAATGCGCAAACCGATTCCATCCGCTAGGGCGGTATTATATACAATTTTGCCATTTAAAATCGTATTAAATACATTTTAGACGATAAAAAAGCATATTTCAAATTGAACAAACCGTCAAAAGTATTATTTTTAATTAATATATTCGCAGTGTATTTGGATCCATAGCACAGCTTATTTTAATGGACGGTTGAATTTAAAATGAATTTTCGCTTCAAAATCCACGGCAAATTCGTCCGAAGCCAGGGCTGTCGTCCTAAATAAGTCCGAATTTTCGGATTTTTATACAATTTTGTCATTTAAAATCGTTTTTAAACGGATTTTAGGCGATAAAAGAGCATATTATTATTTTAAATTAAACGAACTGTCAAAAGTATTATTCAGGTGCCCAGACGTTTAATACAATATTGTCATAGCCCTCTTCTAAAATTTGAAAAAGTTGGTTATTGCCTTTCCTAAATCAAAGGATGTCGGCCCAAGATGACTAGGTAAAGTCCATTCAAGGCTATTGCGCTGTTACGTCAGAATTTCTGACGTCAAAATAAAAGATCCGTACGTCTTAGATAGAATCGTACGTTATTTTTTACACTAGCCAGAGCACGTTCCGTTTTTATCAATTTTACATACTTATTACTTATGGCAGCTTCGGAGTGGATTAATTCAATGTACAAATTCGACACGAAAATATAATGCCACCAGGAATAACATCAACATACATACAACAGCTTATTTACCTAGTAATCGTGCGCCGATATCCTTTGATTTGGGAAAATCAAAAATCAACTTTTTCAAATTTTAGAAGAGGGCTATGACAATATTGTTTTAAGCGTCTGGGCATCTGAATAAAACTTTTGACAGTTCGTTTAATTAAAAATAATAATATGCTTTTTATCGTCTAAAATCCGTTTAAAAACGATTTTAAATTGCAAAATTGTATAAAAATCCGAAAATTCGGACTTTTTTACGCCGATAGCTATGGCTTCGGACGAATTTGTCGTGGATTTTGAAGCGAAAATTCATTTTAAATTCAACCGTCCATTAAGAATAAGCTGTGCTATGGATCCAAATACACTGCGAATATAATAATTAAAAAATAATACTTTTGACGGTTCGTTTGATTTAAAATATGCTTTTTTATCGTCTAAAATCCATTTAAAACGATTTTAAATGGAAAAATTGTATATAATACCGCCCTAGCGGCTAGAATTGATTTACGCATTTCCGTCTCATTTGCCGAGATTTGTCCTCATATTGCCGCGTAAGATGTTTACACATCAAAAATAAATTTTTTCTAGAGATATCATTTTTTAGTATTATCAAACAAATAAAAAATATATATTACTTACATTGTGCACAGCTTTCCAGGGTAAAAGTGGCATACTAGCATCTTTTTCACGTGTGAAATTATGCATTAATTTTAAAATTAAAGCTTGCTCTTTCTCACTGAACCTGTGGGGCATCTCAAAACGATTTTTATTAGCAATTATTAGCGTAAAACACAAACAACTACCAACCAATAAATAAATGAATTAAATCTGTTATTTTCGTTATGATATTTTTACATTGACGCCAATTGAAATCGATGTCAAAGATTCCAATTTGACGGACCAATTTAGTACATACGTTCATTGCATAAAGAAAGATGGAATGATATGACGTAACCGCGCAATAGACTTGAACGGACTTTAAATAAGCTGTGTCCATATGTTGATTCCTGGTGGCATTAATTTTTCGTGTCGAATTTGTGCAGTGAATTAATCCACTCTGAAGCTGCCAGTAAGTATTACTAAAGAATCCTAACTAATATTATAAATGCGAATGTGTTTGTTTTTATTCTATGAACATGTTAAAATGTACAGGTAACGGCCATAGCAGGTGGAGAGTACCAGTTCTCGTCCGGTCACTGAAGTTTAGCAACGTCGGACGTGGTTAGCACTTGGATGGGTGACCGCCTAGAAACACAACGTGCTGTCATTTTTTTACAACCGATGTCGTTATACATACACATCAGTCTCGAGTACTAGCAGACTCGCTCAATATTTTTATTAATTTAATTAATTCGATACTTTTCGCATGAAATTATGAAGACAGCTCTGGCCGGTTTCTATAGCGTCATAAACATTATTATTTTATCAATAACGTCAATCTGGCAGTTTATTATTAAAAATTGTGACATAGAATAGTCCGAGAGGCGACCGTCATAATAGTGTGGTGTCTGAACTGTCAGGATTTTGCAGGATAAAAAATATTGTTTAGTTGGACCGAATAAGAAACCGTTGGTCGGCCGAGGCTGACCTTGACCAGTAATTAATTATACAGGGTCTTTCAAAAAGTTCGCATCATATGGGAAATTTTTGATTACTGATTTCACAGAAAATTCTACTCTTGACCAAAGTTGGTGCTTAAAAAAACTGATTTTGGCGATGCTAATTTAAGGATAAGTTTTACAGGGTACTTAAAAAATACAAAAATTAAGGGTAAAAAAACAAAAATTTTGGAATGTCAGAAAACTTTCGACAGAAAAAATAAAGCTTTTATTAAGATAAAAATAAACGTCAAATACTATTTTTTCCAAAAGTGTCAAAAAATAAGAACAAAATTAAGAAAAAGAGAGTTTTTTCAATAATTGTCATGAATTTTCTCAGCAACAGTGCACTTTTGGAAAAAATGGTATTTGACTTTTATTTTTATCTTAATACGAGCTTTATTTTTCCTGTAGAAGGTTTTCCGATATTCCAACATTTTTGTTTTTTTAAGTTCAATTCTTGTATTTTTTAAGTATCCTGTATAACTTATCTTTAATTTAGCAGTGTCAAAGTTAGTTTTTTTCCAAGCACCAACTTGTATCAATAATAAAGTTTTCTGAGAAATGAATAACAAAAAAGTTTCCCATATGATGAACACTATTACAAGGTGATTCACGGTCGATGGTAGGTTAGACGTTTCTGGAGAACCACTCAGTGGATCATTCTGAAAATTTGGTCGATTACATAAACGAATATGCTCTACCCAACGCCACCTTCTGTCTAGGTGGCGTTGCTCTACCTTGCTAAAATATTTTCGACAAAGCAGTGTTGCCGCTTCTATTAAAAAGTAGTAGCAACTGTCAAATGTTAAATGGAACACCCTACATATTATTGTATATTTGCATTTTGCGGAGAATTCTAGACGTATTTCATAAATAATGTCCTATACCTATCTGTTACCAAAGAAAATAATAGCTACGCAATAGAAAACGCATAACAAGCTTTTAACGAATTTCCGCCAGAGCGCGAGACCTCCGAAATTTGCTGCTCTATTTACGAATAAATTAAATCTCGCACTGAAATCCTCCAAATACAGGCCGCGGCGTTGCCGCCTTACCGACCGTTGACTAAAAGCCGGCGGCAAGAGCTTGGTTTAAATAAAAATGTTAGACGTGTCGAAGTATTAACGCTTAACATTTTCGAAAATAATTTAAAAATTGAAATGTTATTTATTACGATTTTGAAATGCCGTGTTTTTAATTTAATTGAATGTTCATTTTGCAAATGACCTTTTTTATGTGGCGTATTCTTTTAGTTATAAATAATGAAATAATTTTTAAATAGGTAGATTTATAGTCATAAGTAGTTTTATTTTTTAACGCCGTTTCATTTTTTTTCTCAGACTTTGTAAAAAAAAGTTCTTAGGTTATAGTTTATGAAGAATCTTACTCTTTAGCTTGAGTTCGATATATTTAAATGAAACATTAGGTAAAGAGATAGAGGTACCTATATTTTATCCAAATATTTCATGAACAAAATTATTAACATATAAAATTGAAATAAAATAAAACAAGCAAATATCTATTAATACTAACAGGTATCTGGTACAGTCGTGCGCAAAAGGACAAAAATGACATATAAACACAAAAATGGTACAAAAACAGTTGAATAATTTCGGTTAAATAAAATAGACAACTGATGATTTTAACGAATAATAAGGAATGAACACAATCCGTTTTATTTTTAACTGTTGGACCGAACATTCGATGTCACAGTCACTACATGTATTAAAATGGCAGTAATATTATAACGCACGGGTGCAGATAAAAGCCGGTTTTCAGTTTTTTCCGTACAACAATAGTATATTGTGTAACTAGTAGGAAAAGCAAAACATTCCTAGACGATTGTGGTAATTACTGGACGAGACGCAGCCGAGGCCAGGAACACAGGAGTCCAGGAATGTGCTTTTGCCACGTGTTGCACATACTATTTTTTATCCGATCGCAATTAATTAGAATACGTACTTATAAAAATAGAGCCAAATATTACTCTAAATAAAAACGGTGTTTTAAATTTAAACTCAACATAATATGAAGTCTTGAATCGAGCGAGTAACTATGGAAGCTACAACTAAAAATTAATTTGATAAACGTCAGATCTGACAAATAAGGCGTTTGAATAATATTATATTTCCGGCCTAGGACGGAAATGTTATACTTCCTTACAGTTATTGCCAATTCCTGTACAGTTATTGCATGTTGCTAAGCAACGAATACAATATACTGGAATGATGCCTTTTGCGGTGAGAAAACACATCCGAAAGGCGTAGTTTTTCGCTCGATCGGATAAAAAAATACTTTTTATTACGCATGCATCATAATCAACGATTATCGCACGCTGGAGCGTGCTTAAAATGATGTTTATGATGCGCCTACTTTTTTAAAGGTTGCTATAGAAACATTTGATCTACCTTTTTTTACCTGGATATAGCAGCGTAAACAAATCCCTAACAACCACGTTTTATCATTTTAAAGCCCACTGAAAAAAAAATGCAAAATTGTAAAAAAAAACTGTTTAATATTTAAAACATTTTTGAGATTATGATGCATTCGTAATAAAAAAAATAGCGTGTATAAGAGGCCTTTAAAGCCCTTGCGACTTACAAAACACTTGTTATGTCGCTCGTGCTTTAAAGGCCCTCTTATACACTTATATCATAATATACGATTAGATAGACTAAATAACTTCTCACATGATAAAATTACCTACGTAAGTAGCTATAACCTTCTTTCCTAAATGACACCAAGAAATATGAGATTTTTAGGGTAATGAATATTGAAATGTGCTTATTAAAAAAATCAAATGATAATGAACGTTAAACAAATTTCGCCTTTTTGCAGTAAAACAAAATCCGTCATAAAAATTTGGGAATATACAGGATGTTGAGATAAAATTGAACTGGTGACTATTACTTATCACCATTATTAAACGATTGCAATTTTGAAATAGACAGACCTTGAGACAGACATACAAGAGCTTTTAAAATTTGTATTCCCAAGGATCCAGAAAATCTCCAATTAAAATAATTTAAGAAAAAAAAACACGAATAACCTGACCTTATCTGGTATTTGTCAATATATCATTGGTAGAGGGATGAAAACCAATACTTGATTGACAGATATATGAAACAATAGGTATATGAATGTTCTACTCTTTTTGTCTAAATTATTTTTTTTGCTATTCTGAGTTTACCTAGATATACATACTTGAGAACAAAAACGCAGCCTGGTTGACGATGGCATAAATTGAGTTCACTACGATGACATTATATCTTTGGAGTTGCAAATTGAATGAAAAATATTGAACTTGTTTTGACTTAAGGTATTAAATATAAAACAAAGACGCAATCAATAGGCGTAACTGTCGTGGAACGCCAAGAGGATTTTTATGAACAATTATCAAACAGTTTTGGCAGATGTTATATTGATTTTACATTTTAATCAAGGGTTCCACAAGAGTTAAGTCCTCTGAACGCGTCCATTGAAAGAATGTATCTTCTTTATTATTCAGGATAAGTTCATACAATTCTGAATGGTGGTGACAAGTTTTGGTCCATGACTTTATAGATACACCATACCCTTTTAAGGCATAAGAAAGGAAAAGAAAAAAACTTGACCGCTGCGCGCATGCACATCACAATGAAATAGTATATTATTTTATACGGAGGAAAAGTGATACTTTTCATGGCGCGCTCGTGTTTAACAGCCGAACGGAGTGAGGCTGGTAATAGAGAGCAAGCCATGAAAAGTAACTTTTCCTCCAAATAAAATAAGCTGTTTTTTCTTCAAATGTCGACAAATTAATGCAAAAACATCTCTTTTTAATAGTAATAATATCTAATTATTATTAAAGATAAGTGGGTTCGCAAGGCGGCTTAGACCGGTGGCGGTGAATAGGCACAGGTTGTTGCTATGGTAATGTAACATAAAGCTGTCAGTGGACACTGTCAACAATAATTATTTTTTTAAGATTGCGTCTCCGATTGCGTTTTAATTCCGTATTGATAAGCAGTTATTGAGTAAGTTCGATTAAATAATAGCCAATTTGTTCCTAAATTAGTGATTTTTAGAAATGCAGTCACAAATTGAGTGATAAATACAAAATGTAGTTTAATAAATCTTGAGTTGTTGACGCTTATTTTGTTGTCTGTTTGTATTGTATCTATGTTGCTATGACAACACTTTTACCCCCGCCGGCGGAAAAGTGAAAAGTAAAGCTCCGGCGGAGGAAACACGAAACGTCACGGCCGCCTACACAGTCGAGTAATGACGGATTTACTGACGTTTGAAGAAAAATTGTGTTTTGGTCTGTGAAAGACTTTCCAGGGTATTAGGATGCATGCCCTTTTAAGGACAGATAATTGTGCTTTCTTAAAAGGGCATGTATTGTAATATCACCGAAAATCTTTCACAAAAAAAGCCTCAAAATCTGTTTCATCTTTCTAAATTGTATAAAATTTTGGGTCAAAACATGTCACAACCACTTTAATAAGCTCTAAAATATCATTTACTTGTTTTTTAAATTTTTAATTTTTTGAACAAATTTTTTCTTGGGGGAAACATGCCATTTGCAAAATTTAAATAAATTGGTTTTTACGAGATGTTCAATAAAAAATATCTTATGCATATAGCAAGGATTCTCTTTGCTACCTAGCCAGCGCAAGGATTTGCTTACAATCATATTTTTTATTTTCAAACCAATGAATTCCCGATCTTTATAATTATCGAAATAGTGTTTTATAAGCAAATAGGCACGGTGAACAAACAATGCTGTTTCTTCTGATGGAACTACCAAAGACATTTTATTATCCCCACCGTAATTTTTATGAAAAAGAAAGGTTTGCTTTAAATTTGACATTTCGGTTTTATTCTCATTAGAGGGAGGGACTATAAAGCAGTTAGGGCATTTAAATTTGTCTTTAACCTTTTTAATAAGATATCCCGCATAGTAAGTTACTGCCCCTTCTTCTAATGTGCTTGTTTTGGCTCTATATGATTGAGAGGTACTCTGAGAAGTATTCTGAGAGACGTTTAAACCAGCCTCAGAACTGCTAATTGTTTCGATGTCTAAATGATCATCTTTTAATGAGTCATCTAAATCTTCGTTAATAACAGCGCCGGCGTCGTTTTGAGTGTTATTATTTAATAATGACGTAAACAAAATAGGCTCATCTTTGTCCTCCTGACAGTTTGAAGATTTAGAGGGCCTAATTAATCCAGTCATTGTTTGAATTCGAAATGACTGTCGCAAAGACTTTGCGGAAGGATTCAAGTTCCACCCACCACGTTGTCTAATTACAGAAAAAAAGTTTTCCAAGAAGTCTTGGTTTAATCGTTTCGTCAAAATAAAATTATTGTTATCATTTTTTTCACTTTCAAAGAGTTGAAATATTCCATTAATACTTTGTACAATCCCATCAAAGCACGGCGGTCTTGTTTCTTTAAAGTCTTTTTTAGCACTGATAGAGATGGTTAGTTTAGTTATTGAATTAAAGACTTCTCTTCCTTTTTTTAGAATATTAATAACTTTGCAGTTTTTTTCATTTAGACCGCACCGGTAGGGGTTTCTATTATATAGCTTATCACTATTAAGGGCATCAAACAAATTATTTAAAAATAAAACAAAATCAGCTGTTGGTGAGCCGTAATTATCATCTATTTGCCGATTACTAATGCACGTTTTAATTGCAGCGGCCATGGTTTTTGAAAATACTTGAAGTGCCAATCTGCAAGACATTTTTTCAAAACAATTAGGGTTAATATGTTTTTCAGTTATTTTTGTGAGTGCCCTACCAGAAGCTGAATCTTTATCAATGTCAAATGTTTTTTTAATAACATCAAATCTTATGATTTTTTCTTGGAGTTTAAAAAAACCGGTCATTAAATTATTACGAACACTTTTGAAAAGATGGGGCACATCAAATATTGCAAATATTTTAAAATTCTTTACATTAAAAAATGGATTTTCTTTGGTGACTCCTAAAAGCTTAAATGCACCCCTATTGTTGCTTCCTTGGTCACACACTACTAATTTTGGAATAAAACCTATATCAATAAGAGATGTTAAATTATCTTCAATTAGTGTTTTAAGATTATTTTGCCGAATAGATCCATGACAAAAATAATATGATATAGGAATTTTCCAATTTTTAAGAAGACCTCTTATTGAAAATACTAGTGCATGTGTTGCACTTTTTGACGCCCTCCCTAATGGCCCCAAATCCTCAAAACCTTCTACTAAGTCAAGTTTTCTGTTGTACTCAATTAATTCTTTAATACTCATTTCATCAAAAGCGAGTACACATTTCTTTTCGTTTTTTGTCACAGCCGCACATCGTAATTTTAAGTGTTCTTTTATGCCTTCATCGAACCCCGTCTTAAACAAATTTTGCCCAATCCACCTTCGGATTGTAGAGACTGATGGAAGGACAATTCCTTTTCTTCTCAAAAACTGATATGCTGAGGGCGATTTATAAAACAAAGAAATGGATATTTGTTTTTCTTGGAGATTCCAAATTTTTCTTGACGGTCCTCGTAACTGCATTAAAACAAAATTTTTAGCAAAACTCGAAAAATGATGTAGAAAGGGTAACAGGGTTATTAATTTATTTTGTCTATTTTTTTGCGTTAAAATATTAATTCGTTTATGACATCTTTTTACTTTTGAAGACATAAATTTAATATGTTTTTTTAATTTGATTTTTCTTGGTGTCATTTGGGTATCAGGCATTTGAGTAATATCATCGATAACTCTTTCGTTTTCGTGGTCTAAACCACTGTCGAACCTAGGTCGTTTCCTGGCAAACTCTTCTGTTGTGGAACTGAGTGAGAGAAGATCATGTTCGCGCCCTGAATACGTTTTCTTCGGAATGTTAACTCTCAATAATTCTTGTTGATCATAATTCTCGTTGAACTTTTTTGGGACGGCGTTAGGTTTTAAATAATGTTTTTTTTTCCGATTTGTAGTCTTGGTTAGTAAAATGTTTGTCACAAATATGTTTCTTTTTAAGTGTCCCAGCGTCTAACCCAAGCAAACTTGTGTTTCCTAAAATGACCAGTCTCGAACAATTATTTAAATAACGAAACAAGGATAAAAATTAAAATGGGTATTAAATAAACCCAAAGAAAGAATACTTTATCCATAAAATAAAACTATCTACCTACGCAGAATAAACAAAAATCGAATTTTTCGCATCTAAATACTAAACTAATAAAGCTCCAGTTTAAGTTCCCAATTTCGAGCCTCATCATTAGGATCTCGGAAACTAGAAGAGATAAGAGGTCGGTTAAATGGAGGCAAAGTTGCGCAATTTGATGCTGATCAAAATGCCACCTTAAAAGTAAAAAAAATCCGAATACTTCCGAAGATATTTAGAAAAAAACCAAATATTCGCGATTTAATTTTTATTTTTTTATGACTCTATTTGAATAGATATAGCAAAATAAATTTCACATTCTTATTGCTACTTTTTCTGTTCTACAGATGGTATTATCAGATTTTCAAACCGACGTTTCGTCTTTGAGCTGCCATCATCATTTTTGTTTTTTTAAATAAGGCCCTGGATTTTTTATTACGGATTTTAAGTGCTTCTAAAGTCCCAAAACCAATAATGTACCACACTTGTTCGAAAAATTCATATTAATGTCATTTTTCATAAGAACTCATGTGTTAGAGAGAGACAGAAAACAGATTTTTGGTGAAATCTTAACAGTAAATCGTTAAAATGATTGTTTTCGAATAAGTGCAATATATCATTCGTTCTGGCACATCAGATTCTCTTAAAAACTGATATAAATGAGCTACTATCTTCTGTCTCTCTCTAACACATGAGTTCTTATGGAAAATGCCATTAATACGAATTTTTCCAATAAGTGCGATACATCATTGGTTTTGAGACCTTATATGCTCTTAAAATCCATAATAAAAAATCCAGGACCGTATTTAAAAAAACAAAGTTAATGATGACAGTTCGACGAAACGTCGGCGTCGGTTTGAAAATCTGATAACACCGTTTTGTAGAACAGAAAAAGTAACAATGAGAATGTGAAATTTATTTTGTTATATCTATGCAAATAGAATCGTAAAAAATAAAAATTAAATCGCAAATATTCGTTTTTTTCCAAAAATCTTCGGATGTATTCGGAATTTTTAAACTTGTAAGGTGGCATTTCGATCAGCATCAAATGGCGCAACTTTGCCTCCATTTAACCGACCTCGTATCTCTTCTAGTTTCCGAGACCCCAATGATGAGGCTCGAATTTGGGACACCCTGTACACTTCAGCATCGAAAACTAAACGATTCAATTCCAGAAAAATTAAAAAATAATTAAATTAACTTCATGAAGGTCTCTCAATGTGCATTTTTTTTTAGTAATCACAAAATGAAATTTTAAATAATATTTCGGGATTTGGATTTATAAATTTGGTAGGACGCCATTTTGTTCGGAAAAGTGACAGAGATTATAAACTTTTAGGACATATCTAATTAATCTTTCATCAAAAGAGTGCGAAATTTGAAATTTTCTACTGTAATCGTAGGAAAATTATTTTTTCTCCGATTGACAGCAAATATTAATTTTGCAGACACATATCAATCAGCAAAGTATTACTTTTCCTGTCCAGGCAGCAAAGTAAGTACTTTGCTGCCTAGGCAGCAAAGTGATTAGTCTCCATGGGAATAAAACGTTTGAGATAAGTTGTCAAACTATAATTATTATGGACATATACATTTCCATAGCAACCAACCGTTCCAACAATTGCGATTTCTATCAAATTTTGTGTTAATTTATCACTACAGGAAAAATAAAAAGATTGTGGGAATTGTAATAATTTGCAAATATACAATATACATATATCATTATAAACAATCGGAGAAAAAATTATATGTTCAACTCGGCAGCAAAGTAGATTGACTGCCTTAGCTGAATTCCTAGCCTCGCTACGCTCGGCTATGAACTATCAGCCGCGGCAGTCAATCTACTACTTTGCTGCCTAGTAAAACAAATAACTATTTTCCTACGAAATAATATCGTTACTTTCTACACAAAAGTAGCAAAACACCCTTCCAAAGAACATCATGTCCAAATGTGAAGCAAAAATTTAAGTTAGGCAAAAAAAGCGAAGAAAAAAGCAAGCAATTAAAGAACTATAAAAGTGGCAGATGCCCTTTTATTTAAAACAAGTATAAAATAATTTTTATATGCTCGGTTAATGTAATCAAAAAATATATTTCCGTAATTAAAGAGGTAACGATTAAGTATGTAACAATATATCTATTCAAAACGTTTTTATTTAGGCAACAGCAAAATTGGAATGAACAAATTAGGTGTTTTTTTATCATAAAATATGCAACCCAAAAAAGCAGTAATATATATTTTTTTAATTATGCTTTCTCATGTGTATGATATTACATAGGTACTTACCGGAGTTAACTACCCATTTTTTACAAATGTCTTCGTTTTTATATGGAAACCGAAACATTTTAATTTTGTCATCTCTTCGACTAGCACGACAGTTAAAATACTGGCATACATTCCCTGACATGTTTCTGGGTATCAATACCTAATTATAATTTTATAATAAAAATTATAAAAAATAATATCACCTATACAACTCTCCGAGCGTGAGCTCTAACTCCTAGGCAAGCTAACAATGAAAGTAAATTAATAAAAATCCTACTTTCTCGACAAGCGCGCGCCAAACGCGTGCCGTCCGGTCTTTCCATTGAACAACAAATTCGTGGAAATTCTCGCGGCACTCGGCAGTCGCGGCGCTTCTTCTATGAATCTTTGGCAACATTGTACGGCTCGTATGTGGATTTCCAAGAAAGGAGCCAGGCTTAGAAAAGCCTGGCTCCATCGAAGGGGTCTGTCGCTTTACATTGGATAATTCTTCTATTGCGTAGCTATTATTTTCTTTGATGCCACATATAAAGAATGTAAAAATTAGGTACCAAAATATTTGGTAGTATTTTTTTTGCATACCTATCAATG
>MU192785.1:7726-27274 GCA_016904865.1 Pissodes strobi | reverse complement strand
GGGTCCCAAAATGCATTATTTTCAATTTCGCCCTGTATCTCAGAAACAAAGCGGGCTATGAAAATTTTGTTTATACCATCGTTCTCTTCACAAAAAAGTAGCAAAGTATTGCGAAAACCGCAACTCTCTATCTTTACTCGTAAGTGAGATACCCCGTAATATCATCGAAAATGGGACACCCTGTACAAGGATGGTAAAGTAAGAAGATTGTTTTTAACAAATACCTCCGCTACATCCTCCCTGTAACCCATTTCAAAAATCACACGCTCAACCTTTCTCTGCAACCTAAAAACTCTGTCTGCATGAGGGGAGTGACCCCATGCAAGTATTCCATATTTACAGTGTGAAAGAAATATAGAGTGGTATGCTGTTAAGATTGACTGTCTTTGTAATTCATTTTCAAAGATCTGATGACAAAAATGCTTTTTGTTAATTTTGTAGCCACAAAACTGACATGATTTCCCCATGACCATATGGGATCCAAATAAAAACCCAAAAACATTGAACCCTCCTGTTGTTGGCATACTTTTTTGTGACTGAAATTTATAGTTTTGGTTTTGTCTTCATTTAGACTTAGGCCATTTGTACCAAACCACTTTGATGCTGACAGTTTAGCAGTATTTAAATCTTATCCAAATTTTCAATGTTGGTATCCTTAACAAGAATTGTGGCGTCATCGGCAAAAAAAATTGTGTCAGAGTCAGAAATGGCACCCACATTAAAATTGTTTATGTAAATTAGAAACAGTATGGGTCCCAGTACTGACCCTTGAGGAACTCCACTGGTAATTTTTTTATATTAGAGTTTTTATTATTTATTGATACATATTGCTTTCTATCAGTCAAATAGGAGGTTATAAGTTTAGTACTGGTTTCGTCAAAATTGTAATATTTGAGCTTGGAAATAAGGAAACTATGAGACACGCAGTCAAACGCCTTTGTGAGGTCGCAGAAGACAGCACCCACCATCTCCCTACTTTCAGTACCTTCTATTATTTTGTTTATTAAATATATAAGAGCATCCGTCGTAGATTTCTTTGTTCTGAAATAAAACTGCCCAAAGTGAAATAATTTATTTGACTCAAAAAAATGTACAATCTGACTTTTCAAAACCATCTCAAAAACCTTTGATATAACAGGCAACATAGATATGGGCCTGAAATTGCTTAAGTCAGTCTTGTTTTTTGATTTTGGTATTGGCAGTACTTTAGCAATTTTTAAACAATCAGGAAAGCAACCCTGAGCAATGCAATTATTTATAAGGTTTGTTAATGGATAAAGAATTTCCTCTCGTACTGACTTAAGCAATTTGGCATTTAAATTGCACCCCTAGAACATTCGTTATTTCTAAAGAAAAAGGAAATAATTTCAACTTTTCTTGAATAGTGCAGACTGTTGATAGTGATTTCCTCATTTTTCCCTACTATTAATGTTTGATTCCCACTTTTGGCTCGTCTTTATCGGGTTTGTTAAATGTTTAAGACAACATCATTTTTAAACCTTAATTTCCCAAGAAGTAACTATGCAAAATTAAAAAACCAGGTGGAATTGAAAAGGTAATTGATTGCCTTTTAAAACATGGACACCTTTTTCTATTTAAGATTTTTAAGGCGAAGGCCATCCCCGCTTAAGGGTTGAAACTAAGGCAGGGATTATACCAAGAAAATGTCCTCCATCAAAAGAAGAACGTTTTTCATATCATAACGCAGAAAGCGTGGATGGAAATCTTTCGGTCGGCCGCCCAGTACAATATATGTATATTTATATTGATTTACAGATGTTCCTTAACGATTACGTGGACGTTCCATATGATGCATTGACGTACTTAACAGGAGAGTGTAACTACGGAGGCAGAGTAACTGATGACAAAGACAGGCGATTGCTAAATTCACTGCTATCCA
The DNA here is from genome assembly GCA_016904865.1 of Pissodes strobi. NCBI lineage: Eukaryota > Metazoa > Arthropoda > Insecta > Coleoptera > Curculionidae > Pissodes > Pissodes strobi. Next base: position 25,374 of record MU192785.1, on the reverse strand, counting down.
TATTTTATGTTCCACAAACTGTGAAAACGGCAATGTAAGCCTTAGTCATCAATAAAGTAGTGCTGTAAATTCAATGTACAATTTCTGAGTTGCAAGGATTCTTGTAATATTTACTTTTTCTCTTTACTATAAGATTAATAAATCTTCCGACGCCCTATGGTTCGTGAAGTATTTTACTTAAATTTTAGGTACTCGTTCTCTCCAAGTGGACTCTACTATGTTCCCAAGGATACCAGTTACGACGGCTTAATTTTCTACATCAAATCTCTACCTATAACACCACAACCTGAAGTTTTTGGTTTGCACGAAAACGCCGATATTACTAAGGACAATCAAGAAACTCAAATCGTGAGTATCAGAATTACAGCCAATTTGCCACAAACCTGAGGAAGGCCCACTGATTTTTGAAATACTGTACATGAAGGAATATATTCTAAATTTATGCTTCTCGAAAATAATTAATAAGGCTAAATGATGGAAATGTGAGCTGAATTAATATGTTACCCTCATGAATCGTTTCATGTATTCGAGACTTGTGACTTAGCTAGGAAACCCTTTTTCATGTTGTTCCGTTATCAGCTGGTGCCTGGAGCGATGTAAATCTTTCCTGTCAAAGAGCAGTTTTTGGAGGTAATATTTCAATATAACAATGCGCCGCACGTCATGCGTCATCGTGCTTTCAAATCCAGATCGCCTGCTATTACAAATGATATCAATTGTTGGCCATTTCCATCCTGGTTTCTGGTTTCCATTTCAGCCTCAGGAGTCTATTATAAGTAAGCTGTCTAACTATTTAAACTATCGTACTCGGTGTTGGTATGGTTGTCTATACCCAAAACCATTACTTTTAGTGGTGGTTTGCACCAATAACCATAAATTTAGCTCCCACATTTTTGATTTTAAATCCAAATTCGGCACTTATCTCAGTCTCTTAACCATTTATATTGATATCTATATTGACCTTTTCTAGGGCTTCATGGAAGCTGGTTTTACAACAAAATAGGAATAAGAAGGGCAACAACATACATATCCTTACGAGGAACATGACACTGTCGAATGCATTGAATCGTGACCTCTACATGATTTTGGACGATAAAGCTCAAACATTTTTGATTAGAATTTGATTGGCAAAGGGAGCCTCACAAGTTCCTACACCATTTTTTGTAAAGCCAAATTTTGCTTCGCTGATCTTAGCGTACAAACCAACCTATATTATCATTATTTCCTTGCCAACTACAAGCACATAATATACATGCAAATATTAATGTTGTTTATTGTATAAGAATATCAAAATGCGTAATTTTGCGTCTTCTTAGTTGGTGATAATTGTTTTCATTGTGACCTATTAATTTTGTAGCAGTTTTGTAGTTTAGTCTGAGAAAAACGACAAAATTAACGCGTTTATTAATTCAGTGATCCTGTATAAGACAGAGATTTTTATGGCAAACTTATTCCTACATTTTTTATCCATACTTTTTCTTTTGTTTTATTTAGAACTATTCTAAACCCTAAACATTAACGTACTGTATATTGTATTGTAGCTCCTTCAAGGAGTATTATTAACTCAAACCCAGCTAACCAGAGGAAGTGGTGGTGAAGACACCCAAGAAAAGATGGTAATTGATCTTGCAGATGATATTTTGAGCAGAATACCTGACAATTTTGACATAGAGGCTGTCAGTAAGAAATATCCCGTGATCTACGAAAATTCTATGAATACAGTTTTAAGACAGGTAAAATACTCAAACCTATCTATAGTTTGTTCAGAGCAGGTATAATGTTTCGTAATAATGACGACACTAGCAAATCTCATAAGAATACACTTGGTGTCATTGATGACGTAACATTGCAGTTGGTTTGAACAAACATTACAGTCAAACCAATGGATAATTAACCCTGCGTTGTCACAACAAATAAATAATCCACTGTAATGAACCGGAGTTAGCTGATTCTGGTTAAATTGTTTCAACAAAAATTATTTAATAATTATTTTAAATTGATTCAAAATAACTCCAGTTTGTACTAGCTCGCCAAGACAGGACTTTCAAATAAAATAATAATTTTATTTAAAAAAAAATTAAATTGAAATTCAAGTTTTAATAATGCCGGAACCGCGTTTAAAGTTAAATTATTTTGCCTAGGAAAAACTCAGAAAAATGTGCAACAATAGTCCCTCCATATGCCTTAATAAAATAAAATAACTTACTACTGTAATGTAATCCAAATATGGCATTGTTTTTAACTTTACAAAAACGGAAATCAGACTCGAAGCGCAGCCGATTTTCGAATGCATTATAACGCATAATTAGATGAACTAACTACACCCACTAAAAAAGAAAAAATTGGCCAGGGGGCCAAGGTTTTCTTGCGGGTCAGCGAGCAAAGACCCGGGATTGGAATGCAAAAATCATGTTAACTGGAATAACCAATTTTCATTATCCTAATTTGGAACCCGCGGCGCGGTACAAAAACCGCGGTTGGAATTTACAAAACATGCTAAAACGCTAATTGTCACATTAAAATTGTCGGTGACTTAGAAATTCTTTTAGTAAAAACATTTTGATAATTGAGCACGTGCTTCGATTTTTCGAAGAGAACAGTAAAAAGGCAAGTTTTGAAAGATGGTATAAAAAGAAAAAAATCTTTGGGAAAGAGTTACTTGAAAAAGATTCTTCACGCGCGATAGCACGATACGCTGCCCAAAAATATGGGGACTCGGAAAAGTTAGTCGAAAAAGATTCTTCACGCGCGATAGCACGTTATTCTGCCAAAAATATCGGAATTCTGAAAAGTTAGTCAGATAAAAATATTCACCCTTGATAACTAATTACGCTGCTCAAATGGTTAAACAGTATTGGCCAACTCACGAAGGGTCTCTGTGAGTACTAGAGGCTCGTGGACAGTGAATAAGTAGTCAAGAAAAAGTCATTTCATCGTAAAGTAGTCAAGAAAAAGTAATCTCGTCGTAGAAAACGGTACCTTTTTCAACTTGGGCTCCGAAAGATACTACATATTGTAAAAGGAAAGTGTTCGAAATCCGTCACCCGTCGTGAGGGAAGATGTGCCAAATAGCTATTAAGGCTTGGACTGCAGGGTACGAATTAACATTAAGACCTAGAGAGTAAACTTAGCTGTAATACATAATGATTAGGGTGCCTGTATTTATCGAAACATAACTGATGTATATCCTTGATATTGTTATGAACCTCTCATTAAAACTCAGTGCTTGTGCCAATCTGTATTTTATTTATTAGGAAATGTAGAATTTTTCTTACCATCTTACCAGATTGAACGTAAGCCTCAGGGAGAGTCAGATAAGTGTTGATAATGCTAATTAGTTATCTTCTTATTATATCATAACTCAATGTCTGACGAACTCTTAAATAACTAGGTCATAATAGACTAACCACTGTACTAATATAAAAATGCTCCCTTTCTCAAAATTTGAAATCTTAATTAGTAAGTATGTGCTTTTGAAACGGAAAGTAGTAACCTACGCTCATTTCCGTATAACTAGAATTACATTTGAGTACAGGACAGGTGGAATGAAGCAACTATGCCTAGGTGAAGGAGAAATATTTTCACAACAATAGGAGGTCAACATCTAGTTTTTAAAAGAAAATGAACGAGATATGAAGAAAAGACTGGTAATAGAGTAGGTAAGCAAAAAGATGAAATAGGCGTTCATGTCTCCACCACTTTCTGTATATTTTAAATTAAACAGGTTAGGACGGTAAAACATACCAAAGGTAGTTTGACTATTTACTAACTACGACGTTGCATGGGCAAAGATACATATCTCAATAAATGGATGACTTTGCCTATACTTCATCAATTTCATATTCACAAACTCTATTTAGTAATGCAAAAAATACGAATTTTTTGCATTAACTTTAGGACTTGCTTATCAATGCTCAGTTAAACCCTATATCATTTTTAAACGACAGTTTTTAAATTAGATGTTTGACCGTCAAATTGTTAGGTTCTATCACCATGAAGCAGAGTTATCTGTAATTGGATATTTTAAATTTCTGCTAACGTACCTTAAGATTTAATAGAAGTATCCTCAAACAATTTTATACGATTTTTTCGTAGCTTGCGGTTATCAAAAAAAAACTTCCAGCATAGCAAACCCTTAGTGTTAGTAAGAGCTGCTGGAGATATTGAATGATTTCTGAAACAAGCACGTGTCTTATTATGAAACAATAATGATCTTATCTTCAGCCTCTAAGACTTTCCAAAATATTTCCCTTTTCATATGATCTATATTTTAAAAATTATCTAACCTAAATAGACTAATGGACTACGAATATTCCAAATCATTTGTTCATCTGTAACATATAAACCGCTAAAGGTTTGCCAGGATGAAAATGGATGGGTCAGTTTATTAACTGTATCAAGAGCTTATTTAAGTGCCTGCCCCCTCCATCCTCCCGTCCTGCAGTCATCACTTTCTTTATGGCGGTGGCACACACACTAAAGGGAGATCCTTATAGCACTCGACGAGCGGTGTGTGTGTGCGAAGATGTTAATTGACCGGGTTTTGAATAGCTGTATGTTGTAATTAGGGGGAAACAGATGTTCTGGGAACAAGTTTCACAGTGATGCAGTGCGCCAGACAAAGGAGTCCTTGTAAAGTGATGTTCTAAGTGTTTCCAGGTTTATCACGAACGGGTGCGCTCTTGCCGTCGTGACTGTCTGACAGGGGTTGCTGGGGCCGGGATGAGGCGGGCTAAATCCTGGGAACATCTGCCATGAAAAGATATCTGTAAAACAGGGATATCTGGGCCATATGTCTACAGTGTTCCAGAGTATCCAGATCCCGGTAAACTCAGGGTCGCCGACGAGACACACAGCTCTCTTCTGAATGGAATCCAGCAGTTTTAAGTTGTGCTTAGGTGCGGTACCCCAGAAGTGTGAGCAATATTCACGGTCTTATTTGCGGTTTGTAGAGCAGCTGCTGCGGTGTATACAGTTTTTGTTGCGAAATAGTGCAGCAAACTTCTGGGAGGCTGATTGCGATGTTTCGAACGTGGTCATGCCAGTACATATTGCTGTTGAACTAGCCACTCAGTGGTCCGATTGACGAGGATGAAGAAATGGTCGAGCCTGCAATAATGATGTCAGGGACCGCCATATTGTATTTCTTGGTAAACGTAGCTGCCTGTGTTTTTGCTGCATTGAACTGGACCAAATTTCTGTTAAACTTTCTCTAGATCTTGATTAATTGTTGTAAATCTCAAACAACTCATTAACTTTACTCACAGCTGGCTTTCGCTGTATAAGCCAAAAATTATCTGCACACCAGTCGCATAGCCGTGGGATGAACCGGGGTTTTACCCTATAAACCAAATTTATTTTATATAAAATTAATAGCAACTGGGCTGATGTTCTATAAAAAGCGCAATCAGACATCCCGCATATACAGAGAGGTAAATTATACAAAATCTAGCATTTATGTTTAATTTCATTTCCAAGTATCCCGGGAAATTTAACCTCCTTTACATTGAGAAAAGTTTTTCCAAACAACCTGCGTCTTATGACCATGATAAGTTCAACACTCGCATTCCGGTGCAAAGCATAAGCCTAAAATTAAACATTCTTGCTAGAGAAAATATTTTGGGTACAAAAAGAATTTCATATAAATATTGCGGGTGCCTCGCAGATAAGGTCACGGGCCAATTGCTTGTGACCTTCCCCTTTTTGCTAAAACAGAGAAACTTATAAATATTCCAATTCTTTTTTTAAATCAGTTATTAGCTATTTTTTAATAGGGTACCATGCTCGTCCAGGCAACGTAGAAAAGCAAGTATAATCGTGAGCGCTACTAAATTATTTGTAATGCTGATATGATATTGTTAAAGCTATACTGTTAGGAACGAACATATTATCTACAACGTTTAAATACTATTTCATTGATTAAATCTTGCTCGCATAACGTTGATTTAGTATTTGTATAAGCTATGTTATATTTCCGAAATCAATTCCGGATTGTTTTAAACTCAGATATATTTCAGCTTTTGATAGGATAATGTTGCAGTAATTATCAAAGATTTTCGAATCATAGATATTGTTAGACTAAGATCTGCGTGTTACAGTTGATCTGTGCTCTTTCCGTTGTACAGCTCAGATAAGCAGTTGGGGGAGATAAATAGAAAACAGTCAGAAAACTAAAAAATAAGTTTAGCATCTATTGACTTCAGATTGAAATTATAATTTGCTAGCTATCCAGATGTACAAGTTTCTTGGGCACCGAGGTTACTCTTCTCGAATATTAGTAATGCAGCAGATGAGGTTGCCGGAAGAATATTATAGTTTTATCAGTTTTAATACTGTATCGTAAATCTTGTTTAGTTTTATAGGTAAATGATTTATCAGAACTTTGCCTTACGCGATTATTATTTTAAGATGTTGACTTTAAGAGTAGTTGATTTAGCAACATTTCAAATCAGATTTATTTCAATTTTTGATAAAATGATGTTTCATTGTCTCATCTTAGGTTTTCAAACTATGATATTTCAGGAATTTATTTAGCATTGTTTTTAATTCAGATATATCTCACTTTCGATAAGATAGTGCACACTGGATCTGCGAACCCGGAAGAAGAAAAGTGAACGAGGCTTGAAGGAAACGGCCGAAATATGAGTAACTAACAAAAGGGACGAACCTAGGAGTTCTCATTATCACACAAGTATTGTTTAAGAGAGATGGTAATGAAATACAGGCAGGTATGCCATACTCAATTGCAAGATCCTTAGCAAGAAATGATTCCCAATTCGCATTGGCCGGCCTTTGAATGCCACCTAGTTCCATTGCAGCTTCGCATCAACATAAACACCCTGGAACTTTGTTTTGGGTTAAGTTGGAATTAACCATTTCCAGATTCCTCATTAAGAATACTACCTACCCTGCTGTTTAAAGTAGTATGTTATACTTGAACCAGCCTTCAGTCCTCTTCTACGCCACCAGCGAGTCCTGCATTGACGCTCATAGAGTACCAGCGCTGATGACTCATCAGCAAAGAGTGTGTACTTAGATGAAGAATCAATGAATAGCAGTTAATTAATGTAAATTAAAAATAGTATGGATTCCAAAATTAAGCCTTGGAGTAGATACCCAATAGTAACTCCACTTTTCGCTAATGTGACCCCAGGATAGATACGTCACCGCCTTTTACCCGTCCTCAGGTTAATACCGTCAGAGCAAAAGTTGTATGTTTCAAGCTTGCGGAGAAGGGGAATCAAATACCTTACTGATATTGCAGAATAGGACATTATTGATTGCACTGAAGGTCATGACCAAAACCGTGGATGTCTGAAATCAAAATAAAAATACCAAGAACGGTGTTCTCACCATTTCGGAATTCAAATTGAGATTTATTAAATTATTCTCAAAGAATATTACTATTTGTTCAGCCATACACTTATCCAGAATTTTTGAATTATCGGGAACAGAGAAATTCCCTCTTCAAGCGGTGGAATTGGTATGATATGGTGTGGTAGGTAGAGGGGTCGCTCGGCAAGATTTGCCCTTCAACATGTCGACCACAATTGATCTTTTGTGTATACCCTTCTATTTTACACGAAAATTCCTATCTCCTTCGAGAATCTCAGAATATTTCGTGGGTTGAGCTTGTGTAGATCCCTCGGTGCCAAAAGGGCATTTTCGAGATGCCTCAACCTGTGGCGAGTCAGTGCCTGACATTCGCAGAGTAAGTGCCCTGACGTTTCAGCCATAGTTTGGCAGAATCTGCATTGTTCGTCAGTGGTTTTCCCCATTTTCTCCAGGGGCCATGTCCGGTGAGGTCTATTAGCAGTTTTATCTCATTTTTCTGCAGCTTGAGAAGCTTATTTGTGTAGTTAGGCGAGTGAGAGATGAGTCTCTTGGCCTGTCTCTGCCCAAGTGCATTGGCCCAATATGTCTCTTTCCGCCTTTTTTCCCAATTTCTGAATTTATTCATTACGTGTCCTCTAGTGATGCCATAGAATAGTTCATGCCCGCAAAAGGCACAGACTGCACCATTCCGTACGAGCTGGTCAACGGCTTCGTTGCCTTCCACACTCTCGTGCCCTGGTACCCACATTAAGGTGAGTCTGTTTCTGTTTGCCAGTTGACTTCCACCCGACAATCTCATTCTAGCCAGGAAAGCGATGGAATTACCAAGGCATGTTTTAATGCCTCACGGAAACACTTTCTTTGAAACGTAAATTAATAAGCTTAACAAGTGGTATTCAGGCTACACTCTTAGCTGCCCTAATTATTCCCACATTCCCAACAAATCTCATTAAAGGATACTACAGAAAATTATAAAAATGTTGTCTTGTACATTATTTAATACTATCAATAACTACTTTCGCAATATCACCAAATAGTTATTAAAACTGTCAGATGTTAAATTGTTGGCTTGAGCGTTTTTTTACAATTTGATCTATGTTTACTAATTACTTACTTTTATTCCTTGCGAATTGCTTGCCATATAAATTATGATTGGTAATTATACTGCCTATCAAGATCAGGAACTCCCACAAAATCCCATAAGCACCCATCCAGAATGTTATGGAATAACATAAACCCCTTTGTCTGATCGCCCTGTGGATTGCCTGCATCAGACCACTGTTGCGCATTTGCTTCGGCTATACCAAAGTGAACGTTAAAGCCATCATTTTATTTACTCCAAGTACTGAAAATGGAACCGTTCCAAAAAAAAATTATTTAATTAAAATTATTTTCCAACTTCCGCTTCGTCTTCGTCGAGTCAACACGTCGCGTCGCGGCTCTCTTGTCGCCATTGACACAGGCCATTGGGCGAACACGTGGCAACCGTGCAGTCATCGTGAATCAAACGTCCGAGCCAGAAAATAATCCTCATTCACGCCGGTCTCAGGGCAGGGAACGGGATATACCAGTGGGATAATGTTTGTCTGTGGCTGTAAAAGTTACTAAAATTTTGTTCTGAAATCGGTGATTGCGACATGGTTTAGAACCAGACAAAGTCACGGTCGCCCGCTGAATGAGCTGGCAAATTGCGCATCTGCAGGAAAAACCATTGCCTTTTGCCATTAAGACAAAAGGGCATCAAGAAAGAAATACATTATTTTGCCACCTCTCAAGTTCTATGAAATCTTGTCCACTACTTGCGATTTCAAAAAATTATGTATATCAATTTTTCAATTAGAAGATAGATTAAAATGTTTTTTGTAATAAATAAGGATTTGTTGGTCAATATTCTTTCGCTGATAGTTACATGCTAGCAGATACTCGATAACAGTTTAAAAGTTACATACAATTTAAGCAAAAGCTAACTAACTTAGCTGAGCAACCAGCGTCAATCCCTAAGCTGTCTTTCATTTTAGGAATTGATACGATTCAATAGACTGACTGCAGTCGTCAAAAGAACTCTCCGCGAGATGGTGAAAGCTGTAGCTGGCTTAGTAGTAATGTCTTCCGAATTAGAAGAAACGTGCCATTCTTTGATGATAGGCAAAGTACCCGCAGCGTGGGCGGGAAAGAGTTATCCAAGCTTAAAGCCCCTTGGATCATATGTCACCGATCTAATTGCAAGGTAAAATTTCCGCAAATATGGGAACTGCTCAAATTAGCCAATTTAATCTATAAGCACTAAAATGTTCATAGCATACTATAGCTTGGTATGATCAGCACATCTTTATTGAATCGAAAAATTAATTCCCTGGAGCAAAGTTGAACGAACTTTTCCAGAAATTCTGTTTTTGGTTATAAAATAATCTCGTATTTTTGAATCTGGTGATGTATAAGGAAACGGTGGAGAAATCTGTAAACCACACGAACTGGTAAAAAATATTCTAAAATTTTAGGTCTAGATAAATCTAATTATACACAGAGCGGTAATAAAGTGGTGAAGGTGAGAGGGGGCAAATATGTATTTAGCATAATCTATACTCGTTTTTTACATACATACATATAATTAGCCTAAGCATAATTTAGAAATAGCCTTAGTTAATCTCAAGATTTATAATTTTCAAAAAATCCTACAATTTTTGTCTTGCAAACGTCTCGCTAGCCTGTATTGTTTATTTTATTATTTATCCTGTAATATTATCCATGCTGTATTTTATATATATATTTTTTATAGCAGTGGCACACACACTAAAGGTATATCCTATGGCGCTCGACGAGCGGTGTGTGTGTGTGCGAAGATGTTGATTGACACGGTTCTTGAATTGTTGTAGGTTGTAATTAGGGGGAAACAGATGTCCTGGGAGTGAGTTCGACAGTGATGCAGTGCGCCAGACAAAGGAGTTCTTGTAAAGCGATGTTCTAGGTGTTTCCAGTTGTACGACGAACTGGTGCGCTCTTGCGGTCTGTCGCGACTGTCTGACAGGCGTTGCCAGGGGCGGGATGAGGCGGGCCAAATCCTGGAAGATCTGCCGTGAAAGTATCAGTAAAACAGGGACATCTCGGCCACATGTCTGCGGTGTTCCAGACTATCCAGGTTCCGGGTCAACTTCGGGTCGCCGACGAGATGCACAGCTCTCTTCTGAATAGAATCCAGCAGCTTTAGGGTGTGCTTTGGTGCGGCACCCCAGATGTTTGAGCAATATTCTAAGCACGGGTTTATTTGCGCTTTGTAAAGCAAGAGCAACTGCTGCGGTGTATAGAGTTTTTTGTTGCGAAATAGCGCACCAAGCTTCTGAGAGGCTGATTTTGGAATGCTAGCAACGTGGTCATTCCAGGACATATTGCTGTTGACCAAGACACCCAGTAGTCCGATTGACGAGGATGAAGGAACGGTCGATCTTGCCACATAATGATGTCAGGGCCCGCCGTGTTGGCCCTCTTGGCAAACCAGCCACGTTTGCCAACACTTGGGTCTTTGCTGCATTAAAATGGACCAAATTTCTCAGTCGCTGGTAAAGGTTTTTCTGATCTAAATTAGGAGACAAGGGTACTGTTATCTGCAAAACTGTAAACAGGATTATTCGTTTCAGTCAGCAGGTCATTAATATAGATGAGGAACATAGTTGGTGAAATTATTGCGCCCTGAGGCACGCCCGCGTTAATGGTAAATGTGTCTGACATGTGTCCATCAAGCGCAACGTGCAGAGATTGGTTCTTGAGGAAACTGGCAAGCCAGCTGCAGAGAGGCTGGCAGTCCGAAGGACGGTAGTTTGTTGAGTAATCCGCCATGCCAAACTCTGTCGAATGCCTTCGAAATATCCAACGCAATCACTCGAGACTCCGTAGTTCTCAATTGCCCTATTCCAATATAGGCCAATATATCTCCTGTCGATCTCTCTTTGCGAAAGCCGTGTTGATTATCGCTGATTATTCTGTTGTTCTCGAGGTACTTCAGTAGTTGCTGATTGACTACACGTCCCATGGAGATCATTGGAAGCAAGGCAATTGGGCAATAGTTTGAGGGTGTGGTTTTCTTGTCTTTTTTGGAACAGGTTACACTCGAGCGACTTTCCAAGAAGATGGGTAAACCCCTTTTCCGTAAGACAGAGAAAAAAGCCTGGAAATACAGGTGTTAGTTCGGTGGCGCAGTTCTTTAACACGATGGCAGGTATTCCGTCCGGTCCTGATGCCTTTTGCGTATTTAGTTCTTTAAGGATTTTACGAATATCACGATGATGAAACTTGACTTCTGCTGTTGATGTTCGGTATGGTGGGGAGAGCCTTGCCTTGGGAGACGTCTAAGGTAGAGTGCGATGAAAACATTTTGGCGAGCATGTTTGCTTTTTCCTTGGCTCTAGTCGCCGTGATGCAACGTTCGTCTGTGAAAGGAGTGAGAGACGTTTTTGTAAAGTAATTACTTACTGCCTTTGCTACCTACCAGAAATTCCTGGAGCCACTGGGGCATTGCAAAAGTTTATTCCTGATTCTTTGATTGTGTTGGAACTAAACACTTTTAAGAATATTCAGATTTTGATTTAGCACCAATTCTAGTTAGACTTTACCGTTAAATGTCGAACTATATCAGAGATTACTGGTGTAGTGTATCAGAAAAACACTCGGTATTTCATAAATTAGATCGTGACGGCAACCCGAATATTTCGAGGTCTAGACGAAGGTTATTTACATTACCTACTACACGTAATATTATTGTTTAACTGCAATGAACGAGATACTCGACGCGGGTGACAAGGTCAAGACAACCTTGTTGAATTGGTATTGTTATTGTAACATTATATTTATAGTACGAACCGACACCAACCCAAGGTAGAGAGAGTAGAGAGATAATAGAAGACTGAGTGACGCATTGATATGCGTACGTAGATTATAAGGGTATATATTATGTCGCGCTACTATCTTGTATATTCCTTGCTATTATTAATACAGAACTCTATAGTTACCTGGAGTTTTATTCAATAAATAAAAGGAGTTCTACACTGGCATTACCTAGTAACCAAACTTATTCCTAAAGTGGATTATAAGCAAAATTGTACTCTTTCAGATTAAAGTTTTTCCAAGACTGGATCGATAAAGGAGTCCCTACTGTATTTTGGCTATCCGGGTTTTACTTTACGCAATCATTTTTGACGGGGGTACTACAGAATTATTCTAGACAGATGCATCTTCCCATAGATTGGATACAATTCGAATACTATACAACGAAATTTGAGCAAGATGTCGACAAATCTGTTGAAGTTGGCGTATATTGTAAGGCAAGTAGAGATTTAATTAAACATTCCGAATTCAGTGTTTATTTTTCTAGACCATAAATATATTTATAAAGGAAGAGATCATATTTTTGCAACGATGTTGCAGATTTATAGCCAATTGTACAGGTTTAGTTTAAGTAACAAGCTATTAGAGGCTTATGGGCTATTAGCCTCCACACTGCGACCTTTTCAGATCTATTGTCAGTTCTCAAAAAGCAATTTAGAGTTCTTTATCCAACCCCGTCTTCTCCATGTTAGTTTACAGATCCTCCGTATATCTAGAGCTCTTAGCCATTCTTCTCCCAGCGTATGGAACCTTAACAAGCCCTCGCAGTGGCAAAGTATGCGCAATGCTGTGGTTCTGTCAGTCCAAAGCTACTCATATGTTTTGTCAAGCCTACCTGTTAGAAGTCCAACTATTATTCTTGTTGTACTTCTTTTCTGACTAGATATCTGTGAATATTGGCAATGGTTTTTTTGATAAACTGTTTAGCCTGTCTCATTCCTAGCAAGCTGTTGCACCATTCTTGAGATTTCGTTATATTCATAATTTCATACTAGCTTTTTGTATAGGTTTCGCTATACTACAGAAGGGTTTTGGTCCATCCAGGGGTATTCTGGCTCCTGCTTCGGCTAATGAGTAACAGTACTCTGTATGTGCTGGTACCAGGCTAAGTACAATCTCTTTCGATTGTCCGGCTTTTTTAGGGCTTCTATATAGTCACAGACCAGTTTTGAATTAACTTAAATTGGGTTAACTACTTCGGCGTCAAAGTAGATCGCAATGACTTTACTTGTAAACTTTCGGCTTATCAACGGATTGCGACAACTTTCGCTTGAAATATCCTCGCATATTTGTCTAAGCCTAAAACCTTCATCGGTTCTTGATCTGTCTGTATAGACAGCCATGTCTGCATTACTAGAAGGTCCATGCATCTCTGTCCGTTAAATGTATCCTGAAAGCTTTATCAAAGCTATATTTGGGAAGTATGCCATCTGTTGGTATACAAGCTATAGATAAATTTCAGCTTTGCATTTAATGTGCATTATAATAGTATATTATTTTATATGGAGGAAAAGTGATACTTCGCGCTCGTGTTTAACAGCCGAACGGAGTGAGGCTGGTAATAGAGAGCAAGCCATGAAAAGTAACTTTTCCTCCAAATAAAATATGCTGTTTTTTCTTCAAATGTCGACAAATTAATGCAAAAACATCTCTTTTTAATAGTAATAATATCTAATTATTATTAAAGATAAATGGGTTCGCAAGGCGGCTTAGACCACGGTCGTAGGTGGCCTTGCTTAGACCGGTGTCGGTGGTAACATAAAGCTGTCAGTGGACACTGTCAACAATAATTATTTTTTTAAGATTGCGTTTCCGATTGCGTTTTAATTCCGTATTGATAAGCAGTTATTGAGTAAGTTCGATTAAATAATAACCAATTTGTTCCTAAATTAGTGATTTTTAGAAATGCAGTCACAAATTGAGTGATAAATACAAATTGTAGTTTAATAAATCTTGAGTTGTTGACGCTTATTTTGTTGTCTGTTTGTATTGTATCTATGTTGCTATGACAACACTTTTACCTCCGCCGGCGGAAAAGTGAAAAGTAAAGCTCCGGCGGAGGAAAAACGAAACTTCACGGCCGCCTACACAGTCGAATATTGAGGGATTTATTGACGTTTGAAGAAAAAAGATGTTTTATAACTTCAATATTGTGACGTTATATCAGACATGTTTTGGGTAGTTTCCTTGGACCCTTTAGTATCTCTTCCTAGGGTGAAAGTTAGAAAATGCATGGTTCTTATCAATATAATAGAAAAAAAAATAATACAACAGAAAACCTAACACGATTGCGAATCGGTTATGTAAGTATCAGGACCTTAACAGGAAAAACTTGCGGTAGCAAACTGGTAACTACCTAAATAGAGAGACCGAACATGAAGCATCTTACATGATAAAATATTGAATTAAGCTTGAAAAACTTTGAGTTGTGATACAGTTTCGTTCTATTAAAGTTTTGCACTCAAAGGCTCCAAAACCTCAAAGAAAATAAGGATATACCTTCTACACAAGGCTTGGTCAACGATATGGAAAAAGGGAATAACCAAGGCAACATGCTTCAGAGATCTAAGAAAGGACCAATAGAACAAACAGTGTCGACGAGCGTTTGGAACCGAACTATATACCTATGTTGCGTTCCATTTTGTTAAATAGCATATTTTTTATTACTATTACCAATTGTCAGCTTATCAAATCTAGTTTTCCATAATTTACCTTCGTCAAAGAAATAACTATAAATTACTTTAAAACAAGACACATCTTTAATAATATCCAAACTTTTTCATGCAGCAAGTTCAGGAACTTCAGATGTTTAGTGTATTAATAGATGTAAGTAATTAACTATTCAATAAAACAGAAGCTTAAATAATGTCACACAAGTTAGTCTTAGAATGCATGAATTATAATTGGTTTTTCACTATTTCCGCTTTGTGCATATGACGTGTTACAGGTGCAATATAGTATTATATTAAATGTAAGAGTTTCTAAAATGACTGATAGATTATTGGAGTAAGTATAAATAATATGTGCTTGAAACCGCACGACAGATGTGAAAACTTCTGCAGAGTGGTATTAAAAACTATATAAAATTAAATCAGTTCACCCGCGGTAGAAGTGGAACAATAATAAAACTAAGCCAAGCTGTCACCCATCCAAGTACTAACCACGCCCGACGTTCCTTAAATGCAGTGATCGGACTTCAACTACTTTTTACCTTTTACTCTTGGCAATCATGTAACAACTGTTTGTGTTCTATCTTATTCTCTCGCAGGCTACATCCTATAGATAGATCTATATATTTTTATTGTCGTGGCTTTTTTCGTTTCCTCGTTTCTGTTTTATCCATTTCAAATCACTCCCATTCTCAGCCGGTTAACGGCGCTAAAGAAGTTTTACTTCAAAAATAATAAAACGATACATCCTTCCTATTGTAGAGGTTATACCTTTGAAACTCGAGAAACTATAAACTACAACTTTTACAGTGCACTGCGACGGTATTATAGCATCTGACCAAAGCTTCAGTTAAAATATTTTCACATCAGATGCAATGCCGTGTAAAATAATCTATTAATAAAATTTTGTAATCAAAATTACAGATTCAACTTAACCAATCTGAATGCAGTTTTCTGTGTTGTGAAAACAGATCTAGGAAGGCTGTTGTTGTGAAGGTGGAATCTATGTAAATAAACTGGTTGAAAGACAATACTTGAAAAATCACGTATAAGCCAGTCAAATAGTACACTAGAAATCAATAAAATCGCCAACTAACGGCTAATTCTGATTCTTTAATATGTTGTTAGGAGCACTACCAGTAGTGTATACCCAAGTTTGCAGCTTCGAAAGACCTGTGCTAACATTGCAGCACCCGAAAAACCGCGAACTTTTCGCACTTGTTGCGGTTTTTTCACTATATCTCCTAAACTATAAGTTTCTTCATGAAACATGTTATTTACGTTTTTAAGGGAGATTAAATTTACAGCTTTGTAGGTCCAATAGTTACCAAGATACAGCCCTCTAAAAATTGGGAATTTTTTCGAAACAGTGAAATTTTAAGATTTGGTCAACTTTTGACCCCGAATCGAGGAAAATACTCATTTTAGGCAGAAATGTTGTAACAAATGTAATTAACTTTAACTTGAGCATTGAACATAGGTCTGATAGTTTCCTTACAATGCTTAAAATTCCAAAATATGGGAAATGCCAAAGTTTAACTGTGTGGACAACATTCCGTCGAGACACTGGCAGTTTTTTTTTTAGAAATTCCTTACTGATTTCGTCCCCACAAAGAAACACATTTCCTGCAGGTCATATGATCCTCAGGAGCTTCTTGATCCTCTGGATTTCGATGGTTGAGGAGTTTCATCACCACCAATGCGAACTGACGCAACATTACTTTGAACCGTGTATCTCTTCCTGCATGCGTCGTGAACACTGACTTCATTCAGTTGATAGGAATGCACAAAAGTGACACTTAATGGGTGGAGCTAGATGCAATTTATGAAATTTGAAATATGTAAAAACAAAGCCAGTAACCTTTTCTGTTAGATTAGAACTGATTTTGGGCATGCTTTGGGTTACTTTTAGTTGGTTGCGTTTTTCCTCGCTCATCTAGCTCCGTCCATTCTCACTGTCACTTTTGTCAATTCATGTTGGTTTAATTAAGATCCATAACTCGATCGTGGTGGGGATGTACTTTCGCAGAATTGTGACCGAAGGACTGGTGGATCGGAGGCGAAAGGGATCGCAGAAGGAAGGGGGGGGGGGGGGGGGCTGCATGTATGTAACGGGGTCTTTCAACACCATTTTTACCTACTTCAAGATGTCGGGTCAACTTGAAAATTTGCACACTGATGACAATATAATAATTTGATAAATTTCTTCCAATATCCTGAAGGATCATATTGTCACGAGTAATTTTGGGGGTAGCTCGTTTATTTAAAAGAATAACTTCTCAGAGAAGAGCCTCGTCGCGATTAGTACAATGACGGGGTCTCAATGCTTCCTTTAATCTACCACTGAATGTTCTACTCGTGAGGACACGCCTTGTTTAGCGTGCCGGGGGGTAACTGAGATAGACCGGGATCGCGTTACGTGGGGTAAGAAGAGATGATAAAGTAAGCACGTTTAGTTTATAACAATAACAATGTATTAACGATAAAACTTTAACAACAATTATTGGTCAGAGAAAATGAGATTCTATTATACCCGATTACTACGGTGCGCATGTTTTCTCGATTTGAGGTACTGTTTATAGGTCTTTGTTTACTGTCTTATAATTTATAGTTTTTCTTAAGGACTGGGTTTTATTTAAGAGCACTAAGAGCTTTCACCAAACTTTTTAACTGACTATTTAGACACTTGTCTTTCTCAACACTCTGACAAACTTCTTGTCAGGACTTTACTATGGAGGTTGTGCAACCCCTGGCCCTAGCAGTCGTCAA
>MU192784.1:5874-27279 GCA_016904865.1 Pissodes strobi | reverse complement strand
ATTTTCGAGGGACATCCGCGTCTAGATATGAAACGCTTAAGACATGCCAAAAATGCTGGGGTAGAAAGACTTGATACTAGTTCCAAATGCACAGCCTTTGTTACCATACACACAAATACTGCTATATACGCCTTTTCAACTTTCGAACTTCGCAGATTTGAGGATTTCACGAAGAAGGGTCCGCCGAAATCGACTCCTGATTTTGAAAAGGGACGAGATGGAACCACTCTATCTTTAGGGAGATCTGACATTATTTGCTGAGATGATTTTGCCTTAAATTTGTGACATATAACACAATTGATTGAAGTCTTTTTAATTTCTTTTAATCCGTTGAGAGGCCAATATTTGAGACGAATATTTGACAGCACCGTTTGAGGACCGGCATGCCCTAATCTTATATGCTCTCTTAGCAGTATGGGTTTAACTAGGTGACTTCTTGAAGGCAACAAGATTGGGAATTTTTGTTCATAAGGGATCGATGCATGAGATAATCTGCCTCCCACTCTGACTAAATTGTCTTGGTCGAGGAATGGATTTAACCTTGAAATTTGTTTGTTTGTTATTTCTGATTTTTCAGAATTTAACTCGCGAATTTCTGTCGAGAAGCTTTGAGCTTGAAGGGATTTGAGAATAAAAATTTCTGACCTTTTTATTTCATCTACTGACAAAGGACCAGACAATCTTTGGGCGTTTGGTTTGCAATTGTTTATAAACCTGAATGTATTAACCTGATCTTAATAATCGATTGAAATTTGAAAACCTTTCAAAGAAAGGAACCCATGGATTATCACTTGTAATGAGCAAAACAGTCTTTGTTTTTCTTTCTTCTTCGTGTGTGTTTTTGACCTCCTTTTTGCGATCATTTAGAATCAATTCATGGTTTTGGAGAAAACAGGGGCCTCGCCACCAGAGATTTGCGAGCTTGATTTGATCAGAGGTTAAACCTCTTGAAAGGTGATCAGCTGGGTTATGTTTGGTTGAAATATGAGGCCATTTAAAATCGTGAGTTAGAGTTTGTATTTGAGATATACGATTAGCAACGAAAGTGTTATATCGAGAAGGATGCGAGTTAAGCCAAGCTAAAACGACTTCTGAATCGGTCCATAAGTTGATGTATTGAAATGAAAATCTTTTTTCAAAAATTGACATAACTCGAGTCACTAACCTTGAGAGCAAGAGAGCGCCACAAAGTTCCATGCGCGGAATACTAATTTCTTTTATTGGGGCAATTCTGCTTTTTGAGGTGATAAGCTGACACGATACTGTTCCGTTCGGGTAAACAGCTCGTAAGTACACACAGGCACCATACGCCATACGACTAACATCGGAGAAACCGTGCAGTTGAACTGATGAAGTGACGTTAGAAAGAAAGTATCTGGGAATTTTTAATGATTTTAGTTTGGGTATGCATTCGTAAAACGAAATACATTCTATGAGTAATTCGTCATCGAGCGAATCATCCCATCCAATTTTTGACATCCAAATTTTTTGCATTATAATTTTGGCTACCACAATAATTGGTCCAATTAAGCCTAGGGGATCGACCATTTGAGCAATTTTTGACAGTACCGTCCGTTTTGTTACGGTGGTTTGTAAGGAGAATTCGGGAACAGAAATTGAGAACTCATCGGAGTTTGGATCCCAAAATATGCCAAGAACCTTGTTTGAAGTTCCTTCAATTTCAATGTTGTAACAATCTTGATTCATGGGAGAGTCGTTTGGTAAAATGTTCGAGTTGTATACCATTTGTGCAAATTAAAGTTCCCTAAACTACAAAGTTTATTAAGTTGGTGATATAGTTCTAACAATTGCTCATGGGAGTCTTGTCCACACAGAGCATCGTCTACAAACATTTGTGAGAGGACTACCTCGGCGGCTAAAGGGAAGTCATGCTGATGTAACAAGGCAAGTTGTTTTATGGCTCGTGTTGCTAACCATGATGCGCAACGAGTACCGTAAGTTACGGTCGATAATTCAATGCATTGGAGTTCTTGAGAAGAACTGTCACGCCACAAAATGTTTTGGAGAAAGGTTTGGTTAGGGTTCACCTTCACTTGGCGGTACATTTTCTGAATATCGGTAGTGAGGACGAACTTAAAGCTTCTGAATCTGAGCAAAATGTCATAAAGATCAGGCTAAACTGTGTAGCCTTTAAGCATAATATCGTTGAGAGAGTTTCCTGATGTTGTTTTCATTGAGCCATCAAACACAACACGGATTTTGGTGCTTTTGTGATCTTCGCGAATGACACAGTGGTGTGGTAAGAAAAATGTATTTTCGCCATTTTAATTTTTTAAAGAGAGAGGCACAATCTGAGCGTGATTGAGTGAGAGATATTCATCAATAAATTCCTTATATCGTTTGAAAAGTTCTGGACCATTTTCGAAGCGTCGTTCTAAGTGTGAAAATCTTTTTTTGGCAAGAAAAAATGATTCTCCTAATTGAAAATCTTCCTTGGGATTTTTAAGGGGAAGGTCTACCTGAAAAGCACCGTTTGCTAATCTGAGAGTAGTGTCGAGAAATATTTGCTCAGCCATAGTGTCATCAAGGGACAAATTAATACGTATCTTGACATGGTGAACTGTCTTCTATTGACCAAATTTTTTCCAGGAGTTCGTCAAGGGGCTTTTCTTCAACAGAGTTTTGCAAAAAGAAGCATCGGTTTTTATTTGAAACTTGACGATTATTATTTGGAATCACGGCATGACGAGGAATTATTCCAGAAATAATATAGCCTAAGTGAGTACCAACTAATGTGAGAGATTGGGCATCAATTTTCATCATATCACTGGAGAGAATCTTATAATAGACATCAGCATCAAGCAGAATGTCCACAGGTGAGGGCTTGTCAAAATTGGGATCGGCTAGAATCACATCATTTGGTAAATTCAACCTTCGCTTGTTGATTTTAAATTGAGGTGATTGTTCAGTGATAGTGTCTAATACACAACAATTAACTGAAATGCTAAATCTATGTTCGACTGTGGAATCAAGTTTAAGAGAGACAACTTGGTTAGAGTGTTTGACGTTCCCGCCAATGCCAGAAATTTCAATTCGTTGATGGCTAGGGGACAATCCCAATTTTTTCACGAGAGAATCTGTTACTATTGAGATTGTGCTTCCAGAGTCGATTATAGCTCGCGCTGTGACGACACGTCCGTTTACAAGAGCAGTAGCCAACAACACTTCGCTATCGTCAGTGGCAAAAACTGAGAGAGTCCAATGATTATTGATATTATTGTTATTATTAGGGGCATGTTTTTATTTGATTTGTTATTTTGAGGATAGCGCTGATGGCGATCGAGTTGTGAGTCGCTTCCATAGAATACCTGAGAATTAATATTTAAAGACCCATTGTCTCTTAAATCATTTAAAGAATTTCGATTATCATTGCCTTTATGGCTATTATTATGAAAATCCCGATGCAATAGTGTGTGATGTTGTCTTTGACAAATACGATATGAACGAAATGTGACACAATTTTTTGCTTGATGCTTAAGACTCCAACAGTTAAAACAACCTTTGTTTTTGTTAATGTAACCAGTTTTTCTGTGATGCGGTAAATTTTCAAACTTTGTGCACCCGTAAATTCGATGATTAGGATTTCCACAAAATGTACACATTACTTTATTATAGCCAGAGAACCTGTCATTACCCAAAATTTCATTACGATTATATGCATTTTTGCATATTCATTGCGAGGTGGCGCTTGATTGCCTTGCGCATAATGAGAATATCTTTTGCTAAATGCATTGTTTGAGTTGGAATACTTGTTTCCGGCAGCAGGTTTATCAATTTCAGATTCAGAAAGATCCTCTAACACTGTACAACGTTTTTCTAAGAACTTGAGAAAATCGCCGAAAACTGGCAACGTTGCATGAGCGGTTGCTCCTGAGAATGAATTTCTTTCAGCCATGTAAGCCTTTCTAGTGCCATAGTCTAATTTATTAGAGAAAATGTAAATCAAAATCAAATTCCAATGTTCGACAGGAATATTTTGATTTTTTTATGAATCAAAGTTTTGCTTCATTTCAACCATGAAATCTCTTAATGATTGTGCGGTTACTTTACTTAAGGGAGGTACCTCTAATAACTTCTTTATATTAGCAATTATAGATAACTGATTATCATATCTTTGTTTTAAAGTGTCAATAGCAATTTGCAAATTATCTGACGTTAATTGCAATGTATCAATTAAGTTGAGAGGCTCGTTCTTTAAATATGACTTCAAATATATTAACTTTTGAATATCAGAGAATGATTTATTATTCAAAATTAGCGTTTCAAAAAGTTGATAAAATGCATTCCATTTTGTCAATTCACCATTAAATTGAGGAATATTTAATTCAGGTAATTTTACATTTGGAGTACTCGATTGCACATGTTGCAAGGGTGCTGGAGATTGACCTTGAACTTGAGCTTGAGAGCTGCTGTTTAGATTCTTTATTTTGCCTTTTAAATTGGCAGCTAAATCATAAAAAATGTTTTCGACAATTTCTAATTCATTATCTGTGGGGTCGATCAGTTCAATTTCTTCTTGAACTTGACAAAATTTAGAAAAGTTAAGAGTAAGGGCCTCTAACCTAACCTCAAAGCAGAATGCATCCGTATCTGTGTCGCAATGAGTATTGTACCAATTGCCAATACGAGTAATAGAGCCTTTATGGCCTCCTCGAGACCTTTTGAGATCTTCTAGCTTAGTCATTTTTATTTACAATTACAACAATGCAAAATGAGAAATGTTTCTAACTATCAACATTTATAGAGTGCTAAATACAACGAGGATCAATCAACTTTGATTATAAGAGTGGTTGCATTACCTAAATGTGAGAATTTATTCGAGAAATGTACACACGGCATGAGAAATATTGTGATTAACAATGCAAGAAATACATATACGAGACAATAAATATATATATTTGACAACAATACACTTACGAGGCCAGAAATATATATACGAGTCAACTATAGTACGAGTTACGAGATAACTGTATTATGAGCTTCGATATAGTGAGTCGAGAGTGAGATATGACATTAATCTGTCATTGGTTATTAAAATATTCATAAAAATACTTGAATTGTTTACAAATTCGGCTCTCGAAGGACCATTTTGATTCAGTCCTATTTTCTGAATCAGAGATGTGCTCGTAAGCACTTTAATTTACCATAGGGCTAGTTCTAAAGTCATTTTGTAAATAAAACAAAAAGCCTTAGTATTATATGAATATTTCAATAAGTTATTTTACCTGAATATAACTAGAAGCTCATAAATATTCAAAATATAAACAATAAATGATTATACGTAGTCAATGCTACGATATGAACAATATCAGCCGAAGCAAAATATCGACCTTGAAGAATATGACATAAATAATACTCTTAAAAACTAAAGCATGCATAAACAATTGTGATGTTAAACAAATATATGATTATAAACATAATCTTGCAGCTATATACACTCAAATGTTCATTTATGTTCCTGCAGAACTGCTACGATTAGCTGGGATAACTTTGAGATGAAATATAGTAACATACAAGCGATAATAACAGTATAAATATTACCTTACTGTCCACATATATAAGCTAATACGTACAATATATTCACCACTTGACGAGCAATCGTTCAGCAGATTATCTTCAAACACAGGAAATATCACTTTTAAACACTTACTAAGCCTTCCTTAGCGTCTATATACAATTTACTTCAACTTCTTGCAAATAAAAATGACTCATATGGTGTATTGAGATTTGAGAATGCTATGCAGATATATGATTATGGCAGGGCTATTATGCTGCCTTTGTGGAATGCGTTTTATACACGCAGAAATTATTGTAAAACACGCTACGCAATTCGCGTAGGTAGGCTAAACTCAGTGAATTGGAATAGCACTTATGGGAGACATTATATTTTAATAAAGCCGAGAGAATATTGAGAGATTGGGATTGTAAACGTGTGAGTTTACTTACTTGGCATGTTGCCTTGGGTACGATTAGTACAGTGTTAGAGAATTAGAGAAAACCTCCATGGCTGTGTGCCATGAGGAGCGATTAGGGATCGCGACTTGCTTTTAAGAGGGCCAGTTAAAAAGTTAATTCTAGACCGGGAGAAGCGTCTCTCGACTTTTGGCGCGTTAACTTACCCCCACTACTTCAAATTAGGTCAGTAAAGGGCAAATAACATAAATATAGAGAAATTGTGTGAAAGCTTAGCATCACCGGTTGCTTAAATTAATATTATGAATTTTAACACAAATCTGGTTGAAATCTGCTCGCTAGTTTTCGTAAAATTCGATTATTAAAGATCGGAGTTTTAGGAACCAATAGAATTATAGTAGGGGATTTTAGTTTGAGTGAAGTGGCTACCATGTAGGGTAGCGCTGTGATTGGTCGAATTCAAATGAGTGAACGTTTTAACTAGATATGGCGCTACGAGTATCGCCAAGGTTTTTAGGATTCCTCTGGAATTCGAACAGTGGCGTGGAATGCAAGTATAATCTAAATTAAATCGTTAGATTTGAAAACGGGTTTAAATGGTTTTTGAACACGTATTTATATCATAAAATCTGCTGAGCGTTGCATGTTTAAGGTTGATAATCGCTCGCGTTGTTTATGGTTTGCCTTTAATATTTATATATTAATTTCCAAGTTCCAGTTCAAACTTAGGACAGGGTGATATTTATTTAGTACTTTATACATTTTAGTAGCTCACAATATTATCATAATATTTTAACCATTTTCTGTGTCAAATTTTTCTTGTGCGACTCTGGCAACGGCAACGTGGTATTTTGCCCTTCCCTAGTTTTCTGTAATAATAATCGAAAATCATAACAAACTGGTGTGTTTAGTTAGTAGGCATAAAACGAGACCAAGGTAAGTATTTGTTTTCAGGAGACTGCAAACCTGACTGGAAATTTAGCGCTGCATCGGCAAGTTTACTTTTGACGAGGCGAGGGATAAACATGCCGAATAGACGGAAATTATGTGGAAGTAAATTGGGTTAAACGGGAAGGGTTGCTATTTTAGCCTAGCGATTTGACTGATCTAATTATATATACTGCTGGCTAATTTTTTTTGCTAAACGTAATATGTAGAGACCGGATTATGTGCAATCAAAAACCCCAAGAATATGGGCATAGATATGCATTTCTTTAATTTATGCAGGATATATGCAAAAAACATAAATACGCAAAGAATATGCAGTAATAAATCAACTAAATTTTGATTTCAAAATAAAATTTTCACTAAATTAGAATTGAGTATTGAATAAAAATAAATTAAAGTTGTGGATACTTTCTTAAATCACAAATATAATTTTCCTATATCGATTTATATCAAACTTATAATAACATTAATTTGAAAAAATATAAAAAGCACTAGTTATTACGTGTGCTTCAAGGTTCTGAACTAAAAAAAAATTGTGGCGTCTCTCACTTAGAACACGCGTGTACAAAGAAAACGTCTCTCTACATGACAGCTCTTCTTTAGGGTAAAGAATGACACGAGCATTTCAATTTTCCTCTTAAACATTCAGCCAATTCGAAATAAAATTGACGAACTTTTTGTAATTTTAGAACGTTTAAATTATCCTGATATTGTTCTATTGACAGAACATTGGCTTAAGGCAGATGAGCCTTTATATGTTCAACCGGGAACATATAAATGCTCATCTGCCTTAAGCCAATGTCATTGTGTTGGCTCCAAGTTCTGTAGGTCGAGTAGTGGGCATGGGGGTACTGTCGCCCTTGAAAAGTTTGATAATATGCTCGTTGAGAGAGAGTTTGAGTTCTCAATTTTACACTCCAGAGAATCAAATTGCTTTATAATATGCATTTATCGCTCTCCTGGATGCAATCTACATATTTTTAGTTCAACTGGAATCTTTTCTCACAAAATTTTCATTAAAACGCAAAATGATTTTAACTGGTGATCTAAACATTGATTTTGAACACATTAATAATCGTTCGACCTTGACGCTACATAATTTATTCAACTCATTCAATATTAGCATGCATGTCCATCAGTCCACTCGTGTAACAGACGCATCATCTACTACAATTGATTACATTATCTCTAACATCTGCGATACTGTTCCTTGTGACGTTTTTGACCCGGTTTTATCAGACCATAATGCTATTGTAGCAAGTATTCCTCTAGCATGTAATACGTTGTCGGGAGTGTAGGATTTACAGCACACACGGATTCCAAGTGATTCGAGAGGAATGCATTTCCTTCTATCGGAACTCTACATTGAATGCGGAGATTCTCTTGCAGTTCTTCCACGAGTCGTTGGCCAGCATTGTTAATATTTCCTTTCCGGTTCGCTGCCTGAGGGTACGGTGCAGGAATCGCAAACGGTGGTTGACCAAGGGCAATCACACATCGTGTCTAATCTAAGGTTTTGGAATACTGTACGGAAGAAGTACCCAAATAATGAAATGGTCCGGTCTTATTTCGTTGGGTACAGGAAGATGTAAATGCAAAAAGATGTACTATTCCAAACGCTTGGGTAATTCCAACAACCAGCAAATAATCTTGGTCCATTGTTGGTGAAATAACTGGGAGAGCTTCCAATAATACCAAAATATCCAACATTAATGCAAACGACCTCAATAACTACTATTGCACAGTTGCTGAAAATCTGACTAGGGACTTGCACCCTGCAACTGACCCTCTATCTTATCTCCCAAACGCCCGTATTCCTGAAACGTTTTATTTTCCTCCAACCACACCTCAAGAAGTGGACGAAACTATCAAATCTATGAAAAACAGGGGCTGCTGGTGAGGGTGGAATTTCCTTAAACATAATGGCTCAGTTACCAATGGATGCCATTATTGCGTTGTCCTCCGCCATTGACGTGTCATTTGAAACGGGGATTTTTCCGTCTAGCCTGAGAGTTGCCAGGGTCATTCCCCTCTACAAGGGAGGTGACCATAGTTCCCCGTCAAATTATAGGTCGATTTCTCTTGTTTTCACACTGTCAAAACTGGTTGAAACCCTTGCTCGTTAACGAATTACTTCTTTCCTAGTAAAGCGCAAGATAATAAATCAACACCAGTATGGTTTTCAACAGGGTAAGAGCACATCTGATGCTATGTTTGATCTCGTATCGAATTTATTTCGGAGCATCAACAGAGGAGAGGCCTCCGCGGCAGTATTCTCTGACTTATCTAAGGCGTTTGATCGCGTGAGCTACGGTATACTGCTGCGGAAACTATCGGTTTATGGCTAGTTGTGTTGGTTGACATGCGCTCAAATTGTTTTGAATATTCCCAATGATCATTCAGTGAAATACAGCTCGTTCGTATCATTTGCAGGAAAGATTTTGCGACAATTATTTGTCTGGACCATAAGTGCACTCAGCCGAAAACCGGGGCGTGGCGATCAGCGCAGCGCCCAGCGCCTGTAAGAAAAATTGGATTTTAATGCCTGACAAACACTCACACGTGAAGCATCAGCCTCTGTCGCTGCCCTGCTTGAGTTTTGGCGCTAAGACCATCTACTAACTCGTAGCCCTGTTAGTCATTTTCTCATTTGTTTGCACATATATTTAGAAAATATCTGGTGTACTATGTGCTATCTTTCTTCAACAGTGAATTAAGGACTCTTTTGGACGCTCTTACGCATTTTCTCTCAGACAGAAACGCGGTAGCGTCTCTTCTGTTGTTGCCGATTGAAGAAGGTAAAATGGCGATTGGAAAATTGTAGTAAGATAAGAAGTAAGACAAATCTGTTCCTGTACTCGAGATTCGAATTAAATGTTCGAAGTCTTATCTATATCTCTGGTGAAGCAGTTAGTTTAAGATTAAGTTTGATTAAATTCAGTAAAGAAATGAGTTCGAGTTAAATTACCCAATCAAGAAGTTTTGTTAGATATTTACTAATAGTTAGCCTGATGTAAGGATACCGGCAGACTGGCTCAATATATCGGCGACATAAAGTGAAAAAAAATTAGAGAAACTAATAAGTCCATTATTAGATCAATACCAATCTCACTGAGAGGTATAAACCGAGCTGTGACTGAAAACAAAACGTACATTTTAGCAGAATGGGGAAAGGCTTTTACAGACGACTTAATTCTACTCCTAAGCATATCAGCCACGTGGCTTGTGCATGGTTTCTGGAGGAAACAGCTGGCGATTCCAGTTATTTCAAATATATCCACAGGTTGGCTGAGAGACGATAAATGCAACGCACAAAGATTTAACGAAATGATTTACCAACCACTTGCAACACCTTTTTCCTATTGAAGTTAGTAAGCAGGTAAAGATGTTAATTAAAGAAAACAACAAGCCTAACACCGGAGAGTCGTGTTTGCAATGCCCGGCTCCGGGAGTGGAGTCGTAGAGCGCCACCATTTTTTCCCAACTAAACTGGAAAAGCTCCGCTGGTGTTGTACGGGGTTGTTAGGCACGCTTATCAAACAAAGAAACTCAATCTTAACTTTCTTAACAAGAAAACACAATCTAAATTTACGGATCAATTTATTAGCTTCTATATTTTTTTTTCAACAGCAACAATACTACAGTGAGATTTTGCAATTTAAAACGCTAAGGAATGTCAAATGACTATTAAAGTAATTAGTGATAAGGGTTCAATATGATGATTGTACGGATACCAATTCCGTTGTTAACTCGGTACTGTATGCCTTACAACTAAAAGCTCTAACACTACATCACTTTGGTTTACCTAAGCTTATTACATATATGTATGCGTGCATTAGTAGCTGCACCAATTATAAATGTAGCAATAATAATATGTATGTGATAAACGGTCACAATAATTAAATCAATTGACCCGATAAATGAATAAAAAAGAATAAAATTATTGAAAACTATCTTAAAGCTTGACTGTCAATGCTTGATTTATATTTAAATATTAGAAACAATTATTAACCGGCAAGCGAAATAAATGATTTAACGAAACTTGGCTCTTTTAAGGCACAATCTAAAGTGCAAAATTCAAAATAATTAGACACAAAAATAAATAAGATAATAATAAAGATAAATGCTTCTGTACGATACCCCGTTAGATCCTGTGAATAAATAATCCTGAATATAAAAAAAGATACGCATGAATCACCCCTAAAAGAAAATATAAACTTCCCCATATGATCAAAACTAAAGTCACATTAAAATAAAAATTCAGATATGATAAAAGGGAATAGATAAGATAACTCATGGAATGCAATGCAAATGGTGGTCAATGAACAAAAAAAGGTTAACACAGATAAAGCAATTAAATCGTTAAATTAGACATAAAAAAAACTGTAGCAATAATTACCTCGCTTTTGACGGAGGGTGGCTAGAGAGTCAACAGTCTCGATTTTGTAAGATGAGCTCGGAAGCCTCTGGAAATAATGGAAAAGGACCATTAGCATCATGGCGTCCACGTGCTCCACAAGCAATAGAAAATAAATAATTCCAGAAAACTTATCTAGTGCAATTCGAATATCCCAATAATCCCTGGAAGGGAGTATTAGCACAAAACCGAAAGTTGAGTCCACTAAAACTGCACTAAAGCAAGGGTATTTCTAGAAGAACGAAATCATCGGTTTATGTCAATTTGCCTTTTTCCACATCCACGGAATTAGAGAACTAACGTCAGATCAGAAAAAAAGGTAGGGCAGTGAAATGCTTCACAATTCGATACGAGGAATAATTCTAAGATAATAAAAGACTTAGTTCTCGTTTCTCATTCTCGGTCGTAAAACGGCGGCGGAAGCCACAATTAATGAGCTGAAATTAAATTGTTCAAGAAATACTAGAGAATATTCCCCAACAAAATGATAAACTTTTAAAAATCTAAATCGACAGCAGCAATAATGGGAAATAGCCCATTCCTACTACCCAGTGCCACCAACAGTACCGACCGAATATTGCGAACATTGCAGCATGCCGCGTGGAAAGAGAAATATCAAAGGTCCCAAAAAGTTATCAGAAGTTATCAAAATGATCTAGGAAGCTTAAAAGTAGGATTTATTAACACAATTCTTAAAAATATAGTACGGTTTGCTGGCTGTTCTACGGTAATGTAATATAAATTAAGCAAAGTTATACTAATAACATAATATCTTATTTTAGTGGTTTGATGAAACCTTAGCGATCTGTGGCTTGCTTGTCAAATATAGTCACAATGTGCCTGAGGGCAACATAAGAGAAAGGGATGATCAAAATAGCTACTCAAGGCCACAACAGTGTCATAAAAGCTAGTACAAAAATTTCATAAACCAATATGTAGAACAAAATTAATTTACATTAATAAATGCGGCAACCTTAAGCTTACTGACAACAAATCGAATCAATAAATTTAGAATTAATTAACCAAGGAGTATTGACCTCTTTTCAATAATTATTACCGCAAAACATAGCCTCTTTTGTTGCTAAATGCAGCATATAAAATGAACTTTAAAATATTTTACACTGGCCAAATCAGACTGTGACACACTTGCAAAAAAGGGGTCAGCAATGTTATTAAATAATTACACCAGAGGAAAGTGCCTGGACCAGATAACGAGCAAAATTACTGTGTAAGAGCTTTGAAGTACACGTGAAAAATTAAGTTATGTCGTCCCTAACGCAGGGTGTAACTTACCTACTGCCTGAAAATTCTAATAATAAGGCTGATGCTTTCAAGTACCGACCGATTACATGCCTGCCCACACTGTATAAAGTTTTAACTTCCTGTATTGCTCGACTAATTTAAATGCACCGTATGCGGAACGGAATCCTAGCGGAACAGCAGAAGGGATGCACGATACAATCAATGATTTGCAAGGAACAACCAATAAGTATTGATGCAGTTATATGCAACTAAACATAAAAGTAAAACCGAAATTTATTCGTGGCTTATATCGATTACAAGAAAGCTTTCGACTCAGTGCCACATAACTGGTTCATGGAAATTCTGAACATATATAAAATAAGCTCAATAATTGCTAATTAACAATCGATAATTAACTCTGAAGGTAATTCCTTGTGTCCGCTGTAGTTTTATCTTGCCCTGAGCCCCCTGTTTAACATACTGAACTTCAACAAATATGGATTTAATATCAAAGGAAATGATAAGGAACCACTTAAACCAAACCACTTACCCTATTGGGATGATTTAAAGCTAATAGGAGCCACAAAGAAACGGCTGGATCTAATATTATAAGTGTTGAAGATTTCTCAAAAGAAATTCAGATGCGGTTTGGAATTGGCAAGTATTGCACTATTAACATAGTGTGTGGTAAGCTGTAAGCGGACGGATCCAGTACTGCGGCAAATGGAGAGACAATTGAATCGATGCAGGAGGACGAAACCTATAGATATCTAGGAACATTGCAGTCACTAAAGATTAAACATCAAGTAGTGATAAAAAAGGAAATAATATCTTTATTCGAGAGGAGGGTTAAAGAGCTGTTAAAAACACAACTGAATAGCAAAAGCTTTTGTAGAGCAATCAACCGTTACGCGTGGTTGGTGCTTCGTAATTCCTTCGGCATTGTGCCCTGGAATAAAACCGATATCCAACGCAAATTAAGAACCGTGCAACAAAGGCGCAAAATCACCACCCCAAAAGCGTCTTAGAAAGAACAACCCTTCCTCAACAGGACAGAGGAAGAACACGGGCATCGCCAAACTGTGAGATCATCAGATCCCTAATTTGCAAAATTATTTTTTAACGAAAGAAGAATAATCGAGATTGCATAGAATTATAAGTGCCGCAGATGAATTCAATCTCTTACTTCTGTGCCAGTGCGAATGTCCCAAATATCAGCACTCAATGAGGGTAGGAAAATTGTAGAGATTGCAAGAAAAACAGCTTTATAGGAGGCATTTCAATAAGGTTATGCAGGAATATGTCGACATATGTGCGTCGATTTATTGGTTTGTCTCAAGAAGATTGTTCCCAGAAATGGAAGGCTTCTTATTAGCAATTCAAGATCAGATGATTCCAACAAGAGACTATTGGAAATACATTATCAATGATCTCTAAATAGAGAGCGATAAGTGCACATATGGATGCCAAACAACGAAGTTCATGCAACACGTTACTGGAGGATGTGAGCATTTATCTGCAACAGTATGTAAGGATAGGCATGATGCCAAGATTATTCATTAGAACCTAGTCAGAATTCCGAAATAGGTTCCTTATTGCAAATATAAACCTCAAATAGTAGAAATTATGATTTCACCATCGTGAACAAATGTTCCAAGGTTGTAACCTTTGTGGAAGAGGCAGTACCCAATACCCAAAAACGAAAAGTACCGAGAGTTGGAGATCAGAATGAACAGGCAGTGGCAGTTGAATCACGTCGACACAGTGCCAATAATAATGTCATCAATTAGTTTGGGTTAGTTATTCATTTCATCAAAAACATAAAAACACTTAAACTTAGAAAAACAAGAATAATATGTGAACTGCTAACTGATACATATCACAATCGCTCGATTTCTATTTTGGAATACAAGTGAACAGCTGGTACGCCTTAGTGGCATGCGCACTAAAAGTGTTAAAACAGAATCTAGAATATTTACAGAAACAAGTTGATTTTAAATCTAACAAGACCGCTTTAGAAAGTAGAGTTAGGTTGACATTGAATTTAGACATTTACTGTTTTCATCGCTTTCTTGGTATATATCATAAAATTGAATGGATACAGTGTAGTAAGATCAGACAGATCCTCTAGAGAGGGGGTGTAGCACTTTACATAAAAAACAATTTACAATTTTCCATTTGTCACGTTTCATCGGATATAACCCTTAAGGAGATTTGGATAGAAATGAATATCCTTAAAAAGAAATACATTGTTGGCGTTTTTTATAGACCTCCTAAAGGTGTGGTTTCTGACTTTCTTAGGGTTTTTGAAAAGCGATTGTCTGATTTTCAACCATCCGAAATTTTTGCGGGGGTGATCTTAATTTAAATTTATTAAATTTGACAGACCAGCACAACACAACCTTCTATGACTATATAGAATCAGTTAATTTGCAACAAGTTATAATGGAGCCAACTTGAGTTACAAAAAGTAGCGCCACTTTGTTGGATGTTGTTTTGGTGTCGAAGGGAGAAATAAATATTGATTCAGGGGTTAGGGATGAGGGATTGTCTGATCATTTTCTGACTTACTGCTTTATCTCCAACAAATGTCATAGACAGACTGAGCTAATAAAATTTCGAAATTTAAAAAATATTGATAGAGAACTTCTTAACAATTTTTTGGATTTAGCTCCTTTCGAAAATATTATATACATGAGCACAGTTAATGATAAAATTGCAGCTTTGAACAACTTTTTGATTAATATTTTTGACACCCTTGCACCCCCGAAGGAAGTAAGTTTGAAAACTACAAAGCCACCTTGGCTCACATATACAATAAAAAATATGATACGTTTGAAAAATAAAGCTTTTTGCAGGTATAAAGAAACTAAAACCACTGCTAGTTGGAATTTCTATAAGCAAATAAGAAATCAAACCAATTTAGCGATGCGGCAGGAGAAGAGGCAGTACCTCCAGCATACAATTAATGCTAATGTAAACAACTCAAAGTCTTTTTGGAGAAAACTATATGATTTAGATATAGACGAATAGAAGGTGCTTCAACTGCTCCGTCCACCTATTTGAGGGAAAGTTCACAGAATAAACCAGAGCAGCCACAAAAAACGCTAGAAGAAGTAAATACGAAAATTAGTTCACAGAAAAAAGAACAGAGGCAAGTTACGGAATACAAGGCAAGAACACAAGTTGAATCAATCACTAAAGAAATAGCGGAAGCTGAAAATAAGCGTAAACTTCCAGATATCACTATCTCTCCAAAACGTGTGACTTCGTATTCAACGCGTGCAAATTCTAACAATTTAACAAAAAAGTAATAATATTTGCTGGCTTAGATAGTCTCATTGAAACTATTGTACTTTTAACTGTTTGATCCTATATTGTATGTTTGTATGTTTTTGTTTTTTTCTTTGTATGAGGTGTAGGCATTTATACATTATTTGTAATATTTCAGAACCTAGGGCAGTTTGGTAAATTGTATTTCGGTAGAATGGATCAATATATTAGAGATGTTAATTATTTACCGATTGAAACTACTCAGTATGATGATATATATTGCTATAAGAAAGATAAAGGGAGTAATTCTGGTTTTAAGGTGTTGCATCAAAATATTAGAAGTATTGGTAGAAATTTTGATGAGCTGTATGTAATGCTCAGGGAAATGCACATGGATTTCGATGTATTGGTTCTCACTGAGACTTGGAGTATAGCTGATTTGGATCTTTTTAATATTCCAAACTTTAAAATTATATACAACTATGGCACTATAAATAAGAATGATGGCGTACTAATATATATTAAAAGCTCTTACGACTTTACCAGCAAAATTGTACAAATGGGGGAATGTCGAGCAATTGAAGTTAACATTAAGCTCAAGAAAAAAAACAAGAATACACTTTTAACCGCTATATATAGGCCTCCCTCGACTAATGTCGACGTGTTTCTACAGAAACTCTCTGAATATCTGGAACGGGGTGGGAACGCTTTTTCTTTGGAGAAACATATAATAACAGGAGACATAAATATTGACATAAAAAATGGTAGGGATGATGTTGTGAATGAATATCTTAATATAATGTCAGAGAATGGTTTTATTTCCTATATAAATGGGGACACGCGTGTGCAAAATGAATCTGCAAGTTGTATTGACCACTTTTTTGTCAGAAGTACCGATAATCTCGATCGGGATGTTTTGCCATACATAATTCACACTAACATAACAGATCATTATCTTACAATAATAGAGATTTTGAGTGAGATGTATATAGGCAGAAATTCCAACGGACACGAAAAGGATAAAAGACATATCAATTATAACAAATTACTTAAAAACCTAGAAGAATATGACTGGTCTGAATTCTTTAGCTTAACAGACACTCAGAATATGACGTCTTATTTTATAACTACTTTATGCAAACTTATTAATAAAAATACTGTAACTTTAAAGCAAAATAGAAAAGATGTTCCACGCAAATGTTGGATTACCAGCGGTATTATTAAGTCAATAAGAAACAAAGACAAATTGTATAAAAAATTTAAGGAAAATCCTACTCTATATAAACAAGAATATAGTAACTATAAGAATCGTTTAAATAGTCTTATTAAAGAGACTAAAATGAAATATTTCCAGACAGAGATAAGTAAAAACAAATCGAATTCTAAACATCTATGGAATACCATAAAAAACTTAACTCATTCACATAAATCTAGGAATGTAAACCAAATACAAAACGAAAACGGATCTCTCTTCACAGAAGATACTAATATAGCAAATGTCTTTAATAATTTTTTCATCAATGTCGGAAAAAAGTTGGCAGATAAAATTCCTACCCCTGAGTATAAAATAAAACGGAACGCACGCACTTGTCAATCATTCTTTTTAATGGAAACGGACAAACAGGAGATAGAAAATGTTATAAAATCCCTAAAGTCGCACAAAGCTCCCGGTTATGATCAAATTACCGCTGACACCTTGAAAAAAATTAATAGTCACATATCAAAACAAATAGCACATATAATCAATAATGTTATTAAGGGAGGGGAAGTTCCAGACCAGTTTAAGGTGGCAGTAGTAAAGCCACTATATAAAAAGGGAGATTCCACTCAACCGTCAAATTACCGTCCTATCTCACTCATCACATCTCTAACAAAAATTTTTGAAAAAGTAATTAAGATCAGACTTACCACATATTTAGACAAGTACGACTTAATCGAGCAGGGTCAGTACGGTTTCCGGGAGGGAAAAAGTACTCAGGATGCTATTAGTAATCTAGTTAAAAAAATATATACCTCCTTAGACAATAGCAAACCTAGTCTATGCATATTTTTAGACCTCTCCAAGGCATTTGACACCGTGGATCATGTGCTGCTTTTGGAGGCTTTGGAGGACATTGGGGTGAGAGGTACCCCCTATAAACTTTTTAAAAACTATCTTGCAAATCGTTACCAACTTGTCAACATAAATAATTCATATAGCAGTAAACAACTATTGGAGTGTGGTGTTCCGCAGGGTACTGTTTTGGGGCCTATATTGTTTTTGATATATCTGAACGGTCTGCTTGGAATCGATATACAAGGAGAAATTGTTAGTTTTGCGGACGATACTGTTCTGTTCTTTACAGCTGAAACTTGGGTAAGTATTAAAAAATTGGCCGAACGAGAAATGAAGAAGATATTGAATTGGTTCACAGGTATGAAATTGGCAATAAACTTCGAAAAGACGAACTTTGTGGGTTTTGCCTCATATAAGAACGCGTTGCCGAACTTCAATAATCTGAGCATGACTTATGGGGGTGGTCTGTATCGGATAGCGTCGGTTTCTCATATGAGGTATCTGGGAGTAACAATAGATCAGCATATGAGATGGAACTACCATATCGAGAATGTTGTGGGCACAATACGGTCCCTGTTTCATAAATTTAAATTTTTTTCAACCTTCTTAGATATCAACCATCTAAGAATTTTATATTACGCGTTGGTGGAGTCTCGTCTTCAGTATGGAATTATTGGATGGGGTGGTGCTACTGACATACATTTGCGTAATATGGAAACTGCTCAAAAGAAAGTTATAAAAATCATATACAAGAAAAGCAACCGATACTCCTCAGATCTATTATTTAAGGATAGTAAATTCCTCGATTTGCGACAATTATTTCTCTACAATATTGCACTATACTTATATCGTAACCAATCGGATATAACTATCATTAGCCATAACTATAATACGCGACAAAAATCCAGTGCTTCATCTCAAACTAACAAAGTGAAAAAAACGGTAGGACAGAGAAATTACGCATACCTTATCACCAGAGTATACAATTACTTACCGGATGAACTAAAATTAGTTATAACCACTTGTAATTCCGTACCATTGATTAAGAAAAAACTGAAACTTTTCATCTTACAAGCGAGTAGACAAGACCTTAACTCCATTGTAAATATCAGAAATTAGCAGAACGCTAGGTATTTGATTGTTTCATATTTTGTTTTTTTTTTGTTTTGGTTGTGCTCCGATTCTCTTTTGTATGTGAACTTGAGATTAATTATTTGATTGTAGTGAACGCCTGTGCACAGCATTTTGCTCCTACAGGTATCATTTCTGTTTGTTTGCGTATTTGTATCAATGTTCCATACTTATATACCAGTGTATTGTATTTTAGGCATGTTTTGATTGTGTTAGATGAGTTTGTTTTATTTTTTATTTTACTGAACATGATATTGTTTTCTTTTCCATGTCATGTATATTATCAGATACAAATAAACAGCATTATTAAACAGCATTATTATTCTAAAAAAGGATTCAGCTCTATACCAGACAATTTTAACAATCCTAACGAAATAAACAAACACCTTCTAAATGTAAATAAAACTCCCTCCACAGATGAACAACTTCTATAAAAATAATATAAAAAATGGCATCTCTTCAACTTTTTACTTTCATACTGTTTCAGATGATGTAGTTAAAGAATGCTTGCTAAATATAAAGTCTTTGGCTACGGGGGCAGATGAATTGAACCTAGATATGATATTATTCTGTATTAACAGAATCCTTCCTTTTTTTAACGGTAACGTTAATTCTTGTTTTCTGGAGAATACTTTTCCTGATTTATGGAAAATCTCAAAAATTTTACCAATTACTAAAAAGCAAAACATAGAAAACTACAATGATTTAAGGCCTATAAGTATTCTGCCCGTTTTATCAAAGGTTATGGAAAAAATTATGAATTTTCAAATAAATGAACATTTAAGTGCTGAAACATACATTTCGTTTTATCGGGAGCGTTTTAACGGGTCCTGTTGGACGGGATGACGACAACCTATAATTTTAAATCGAACAGTCTACACATATGCGGTCAAGACGCAGCGACAGGACGCGGCGGTAGCATGTTGCTGTCAAACAGGACCCGTTAAAACGCTCCCGCTAAAACGCAATGTATGTTTCAGCACTAAGATTGCATAATGTTTTGCCTCAAATTGAGTCAGGCTTCACAGAAGGACATAGCTGCAACACTGCACTTTTGCATGTAACTGATGATATTGTTCATGCGATTGACAAGGGAAAGGCAACGGTACTTACACTTATTGACTTTAGTAAAGCTTTTGATAGAGTGGATCATGGGCTGCTTCTGTCAATTCTTCACTACATTGGGTTTAGTGGTGCGGCTGTTGCGCTCATGAGTAGCTATCTTAACGATAGACTTCAGTTTGTGGAGACGGATAAGGGTGCTTTGAACGTGGAAACGCAGACTTTTGGCGTGCCTCAAGGTTCCATTCTGGGACCGCTTTTATTTTGTATATACACTATCAATATTACTGATTCCGTAAAGCACTGCCAGATTCATCCATACGCGGATGACACACTGCTATATATTTCGTTTGATCCTAATGAGGCTCATTTGGCTCAAAATAAATTAAATGATGACCTAGCTGCTTTGTTTGAATTTTCGCAGAAACATAACCTATTAATTAATTCATCTAAATCTACTTTTTTGGGAGACCTAACTTGAGTCAGAATATGAAAATTAAAATAGGTGGTAAAGATATTCCTTATGCACAAACAAGTCGAAACTTAGGTTTGTTTTTCGACTCGACTTTAAGGTTCAAACCTCACGTTAATAAATGCATTCAACGCGCCTATGCAAATCTAAAAAAACTGTTTCCTCATAGACGTCTCTTATCTAAATCTCAAAAAATACAATTAACAGACTCTCTCGTGCTTAGTCATTTCAATTTTGCGGACGCAGTGTACGGCCCATGTCTGGATAAGGTCGACTTAGACAGAATCCAGCGTGCCCAAAAGTCATGTTTGCGATTTATCTTTGGTGTCCGTTGTCATCAGCCAGTATCACATAATCTGGGCGCTGCAAAATGGCTCTCTATGGAAAATAGAAGGAAATTGCACTCTGCTACACTGTTCGACAAAATAATACGATCCGAACGTCCCTCGTATTTGTCTCGTAAAATAAAATACCGAACTGATGTACACTCGCTAAATCTCCGGTATCGAGGCTACATTTCTCCGCCTATATATAGAGCAAGTTTTTTTAAAAGAAGTTTTTCTTATAATGTCTATATGCTCTACAATAGCGTTCTGGAGCAATTAAAAATTTTATCTCCTAGTCGGTTTAAAGCGACATATAAATATTTATTACTGAATGACACTCAGTGACCTTCCATATT
This sequence comes from Pissodes strobi, assembly GCA_016904865.1. Lineage (NCBI taxonomy): Eukaryota > Metazoa > Arthropoda > Insecta > Coleoptera > Curculionidae > Pissodes > Pissodes strobi. Next base: position 6,062 of record MU192784.1, on the reverse strand, counting down.
TTATTTCAGGTTTATTATTTATCATTGATTTTTTTTTATACATATATTCTTTTGCAATCAGGTATGGTTTTATTTTTGAAGCTTCTGTACTTTGTATTGGCAAATAAATCTTTTATTATTATTATTATTATTATTATTATTATTATTATTATTATTATTATTATTATTATTATTATTATTATTATTAT
>JAEQML010060343.1:0-27283 GCA_016904865.1 Pissodes strobi | reverse complement strand
ATATATATCTGTACTGTTTTTATTCTTAAGACTGTTTATTACATCCCTTACTTCGTTGTATGTGACATGTCCAAGTGAAAAAGTCACACCAGGTCTCTGTATATTTTCCAGATATTGAAGGGGGTCCATTTCTGTTCTAGGTTTATTTTCCTTCAGGCCATGGGCTATACTGGTGAAGAACATATTAAATGCATCCGGCTCAATGGATGGAGTTGCATTCTCCTCTTGCTGACCTCTATTATTGTTGATGATGTTCCATATACACTTTGTGGGGTTTTTCGCAGTGTTGATCATATTGTCATTGGCTAAGCGTTTATGTCCTTGATTGTTTGCCAGTAAGTTCTCCTGAGATCATAATACTCCTTCCGATTACCTGGAGTGTTGTACTGTCTGTAAACTTCCCCCACAAAATGTAATTGTTCTCTCATACGGCGCAGTGAGTCATTGAACCACTCCACTCTGTTCAGTCTTGCGTCCCAGCACAGTATGTCCTCTTGGGGAAGGATTGCACATAAGTATCGCATAAAAGTTCCACAAATTGAATGAATTTATCGTTTATCGTGTTATTAGTAGCTTCGATAAAATCCCATCGGGAGGATTCCGCGATATTGTAATATTGAGCATACCCCTCTGTGTGATTGGCCTAAAAAATGTTTTGACAGTTTCATTGGGCTTATTAGTTATTAGCTTAAAGGATACTACAGTCCCACGATGGTCAGACATGTTCATTTCCAGTCTGCGCCTCAATTGAATCTGGAATGAAGTTCATGAAAACGTTGTCCAGGCAGGCTTCCCCGCGAGTTGGCTCGTTTATCGTTTTTTGAAAACCATAGCTTTCGAAGAGGTCACACGTGTAACCTGCTTCTCGTTGGTCTGAGTTGAACAAAACGTTGAAGTCACCCGCCTCTACAAGATTCCTACTGTTGCCTATGCTCCGCAATGCAGATTCCAGAACATCCAGGAAAGTGCCAAAGCAGCCATTTGGAGTCCTATAAACAGCCACTACATAAAAATTATATGGTTTAACTAGAACACAGGTTAACTCTATACATTTTTCAATATTAATACTAAATACATTTGTGGTTTCCAACTTGGTCAAGGTACCTCCTCCTCTGGATTCACTTCTGGCTGTGTAACTGATCCGTTCATAACCCTGAATGTTAAGAGTTTGTAGTTCTTCTGCTATTAACCAGTGCTCCGAGAGAGCTACGATGCTGTATAACTTGTCTACCAGGAATGTATCCAGCTGATGTATTTTGCTTCTTAGAGATCTCACATTGCAATGTACAATACTAAAACAGGTTTTGTCTTCACTGTTATCTACTTCCTTTGGAATACCACTCTTTTCAGGTTTTAAAAATGATTTATTCTTACCCCTTTTGGCCAGAAAGCTGCATTTAGAATGAAATCTTTGTCTTCCTTTAAAACGCCAAGTTTAAGACAGCTGAATGCTTTCTCTTTTTTGGTCTTAATTTTCTCACATGTATTGTTTTCCCTGCCATTGTTTTTTGAGTAGTTTATGAGATCTTGTGGCTCCGTATCAGGTGTGAAACCAGATACAAAGAGCCAGCTGTAGATATTGGCTATTTTCAACTGCTCGGTGCTCTCATTGCTACCCTGAATCGGTCTGGGTCTGCTTCGAGGATCTATGTTTTGTCTATGGTTTCTGCGCCTATGTACGGTTGTCTAAGTGTCTTGAGAAAGCACCTCTGTTTCGTCATTTTCAGACTTCTTTCTGCTTCCATTGTTTCCGGAACTGCAAACATTTGTTTTGGCTTTGTTTACATCTTCCTTAACCTCACTTCTTACATCTGTGACTCCAGATCTCTCCTCTACAATTTTAGGGATGGGCGATTTCATCGGTGATCTGTTTCACTGTTTCGGTGCACGATGCGTTTTAGCAACGGTCGACGTTTCTGTTGCTACTTTGCCGTCTGGTATTAGTAGTGGCTGCCAAGGTGAAGGCGAAGTCGAACCGTTTTCCGTCACTTCTTCCCGCGTCGTGGTTTATTTTTGTTCTTTGTTTACCATTAGATTTTCATTTATGGAGGGTTTTTTTTTTAATCACTCATTTTTTCTTTCAGCAGAAAGTTATTTTCTTCGAGGATTTGGTTTTTACTTCTTAATTCGTCCACTAATATCTTGAGGTAGACAATTTCGATGTCCGTTTTCTTGCTATTTTCAGTTGAAACGTGTTTTGGACTTTAATCCACGTTATGTTCTGAACATATTAATCGTGTTTTTCCTAAGATTTACACCTTTTCTTTCGAGTCTCTTGCAGCACAGGAGGGATGAAACGCTTTCCCACACGTTATACACACAACACAACTATTTAGTTTCTTCTTGCAACAGGCAAAATACCCGTTTTCTGTTGGATCAAACTCGGGCACGTCGTTTACCGACGCCATCTTGAATCGTCTGTTATATCTGGTCGGTAGAAACAATTAATTCCTAAATAATTTATGACCACAAAGGTGGGGGTGGTAACTAACTTTATAATTAACCACTTTAATTAGTGCGTTGTATCCATTGATTTGTATAGGAGTGGGTAAGCAATAGCCGCCTGTTGCACTATTCAAAAGTGGCAACCTATGGGCGAAAAAACGGGTTTCTGCGCATGACAAAATCGACGCAAAATCGAAAAACGTAAGCAAAGAAGATCCCGTTTCGTCATGCGCACTAAAACACTTGCCGTCTCAGCAGGCGTCGATCAGGACCGAACTTGGCTTTTGTCTTTGACGTGTTTTCGTTTTGACGGCGCGGCGTTTTGTGTTGATAATTCGAATACTTTACTTTTTATTGACTTTCTTTGGACCTAGTGTTTGTAGTTACTTAATTCATTTTAGTTTAGTGGTTCACGTGTGTGCTTTGTGCGTACCCTATTTTTATTTTCGTTTTAATTGAACAATACGCACATAAACAATGGGCGATGCTACTAAAATAGAATCCCGAAAGTGTATGGTTGTGTTTTGTAGCAGTAGAGGCAAAATACCCGGGATTTCCTATTTCAAGTAAGGATAATTATTATAAGTATTACTTATTTATACCTTCTTGTTTGTTTCACTATGCTAACTGGCCCATTTCACAATCAGCAAGACTACTCTACCGAATATTTGGTGAAATAATTACATTCGTTCATAGTCACAAGAGTACGAGTTCAAATTTTGGAGTCCGGGCCTGCCTAATGACCTTCATACTGCAACAGATGGCGCCCACTAATTCTCTAATGCGCAAGGCAAAATCGGAATCGTTTTGTTTACATTTCGCGGTCGTAAATTTGCCATGTTTGGTCTATTTATTCCTTATCCACTCCTATACAAATCAATGGTTGTATCAAAATAGGATGGTGGGGGGTTTTATTCATAGGGTGTGAATTGAAACATGTATTTTAGGTATTACGCACTTTAATAATGCAAGAATTAGCATTAAATATGATTAATATATACAATAATTTCTAACTACCTTCAAGCATTCATCCTTTCACACGAAACTAAATGGGCACTGTACATACGGTTAACTATTATTAGATGTCTAACAAAACTTCTTGATTATTTTAATCTAAAATGAACTAGATAACCCCTTTCTTTACTGAATTTAATTGAACTTTCTTGTATTTAAACTAACTGCTTTCGTTCACACAAAATACCTTGTACTTTACGTCTTCTTCGATTCTCTTAATTTAACTTTGCCATGGATATAAGATTTCGAGCATTTGATTAAAATCTTGAGTACACGAACAGATTTGTCTACCACAAATTTCCATCCGCCATTTTACCTTCTTCTATCTTCAACAGGAGAGACGCTACGATTTGTATTGCCTAAGTTAAAGCGGCCAAAGGGTCCTTAATTCAGTGTTGAAAAAAGGTGACATAGAGTACAGCAGATATATTCTAAATATTTGGGCAAACAAATGAGAAAAACTACTAAATATCTTGGCGTCAGACAGGGCGATGGATAGATGTACTTGGCGCCAAATTCAAGCAGAGCGGTGACGGGACCGTTGTATCACGAGTGAGTGTTTGTAAGGCACTAAAATCTAAAATGATTTTTTCCTACCGGCGCGATAGGGAAAAATGGAGGGAAATTGCGCGGAGGCGGATGCATTTGAGAGAGTAGAAACATGTTCTTTTTTATTTGACATATTGTTGTTTACACAACACTGACGGAGTCAAATATATATTGAGAACGATTAATAACGATTTCCTTGACGGAGTGACAGCTTGCTTGCCGATTGTTGCATATAAAGGAATCTATCATACCGACAATCCAGGTTCGGACTAAGGAGTAACTGAAATACAAATGCTTTAAATGCACAAATTGCTGTTTACCTGGGGTGAAATAATTATGTTCGCAGTTTAATTATGGCTCTTTCATACTACATACATAGTGTTATCACCAAACTATACTGTGAAAAACGATGTTATACACAATATCGTGAGACTGCGAGTACAAGCCAAGTAATACTCTACCCTAAATTATGTGGGTCCTTCTCACTATGATACCTTTAAAATTTAGTGTTTACAATACGATTTAATTAGAACGATAAGGAGAACCGTTAATACGTTAAGTGAAACATCCAAAGATAAGTACGGAAACAAAGAAAAGTTACCGAATCATCCCTAGGTAGCCCTCAATTTGTAAATATTGCTGTTGTGCAGTTATCACACGGGTTACTGAAATTCTCGCGACTCAATCGTCGTCCTTGTTCGCTTATATTAGAAGATGAATATCGGTCATATTAGTTTGCAAAGTTTTGATAATTGTTCAGTGATTTTCGTATTTTTTTTTTGTGTTTTAGTGATCTTTTTAGCCTCCCTTGGTCGGTTATGTGTTCATCAGTAAAATTTAAGTTTTAAAAACCAATCTATATATATCTAATAAGTGTGTAGTGTGTACCAAAGAGCAAAACCAGGAAAATATTCTTCTAGTAAAAAAAGTTAATTGTGTTCTACAGGTTAGGTTTCCTCTTGTTATGCGGAGCAATGAAACAATATTTAGATGAAATGTTAGAAAGATGGTGATTTGGGGGAGTCTATTATGAGGTAGTCGAATTATTCCAGAATGCGTTTTAATGATACATTTTTATTATATTAATTTGTTTTGATGCATGTTCCTTTTCGTCAAGGTGTTTTTATTTTCTATTAGTGCAATTTTACTGACCCGTTTAATTCAATTTATTTTTTTTCCTTGTATTATTATTATTATTATTATTATAGGGGTTTAGACAGTAGGCGGAAAAACCGGTAGACTGTCATTAGTCCTTATGCTGGGATTGTTATTAAACTATTTTACAGCATATTATTAACATAATTATCCAGTCTGTTTTTAAAGATGTCCACACTAGGGGAGGTCACCACTCGGTTTACAAAAAAATTCTTTCTAGAAAGTGTGACAAAGTTCAGTGGATAGCTTCAGGGAATGTCCACGCAGATGAGGGTTGGTATTTCTGTGAAAGAAATCGATGTCGCATGTGTAATGATTATGCAGGATTTTGTATGTTTCAATTAAGTACCCTCTATTCCTGCATTCCTCCAGGGCTGTCAATTTGAGAGCCTTAAGTCGTTCTTCATAGGACAATCCTCTTAAAGATGGTGGAATTTTTGTTCCCTTCTCTGGACACGCTCAATCAGAGCTATGTCTTTTCTGAAATGTGGACACCAGACCACAACAGCATGCTCCAGCAGTGGTCTAATATAGGTTTTGTAGGCTCGGAGAAACGCTTCAAGGGACATTTCCGTAACACAGCGTCGTATTAGATAGCCTGTTGAGTTGGCCCGTTTCACAATTGCACATATGTGCTGTTCCCATTTTAGGTCATGTGAGATATTCACTCCCAAGTCGACCTGCTCAGTCACCCTTTCTAAGTTGTTATTGCCCATATGGTAGTCCAGCATAGGGTTGTTGTATCGAATGGTCAACACACAACATTTGCCGACATTAAGTTTCAACAGCCAGTCCCTCGTCCACCTATCCAATTCGGCAAAATCCTCAATCATGGCACCGTGCTGTAATGTAGAGTCACAGAATATTTTGGTATTATCGGCATACATGCTGGTCCTGCCGGACATGTTCTGAGCAATATCTGAGACATAGATTATAAACAGAAGTGGGCCAAGCACAGAGCCCTGAGGAACTCCACTAACTACCCTGTCCTTGCCAGGTAAGGTGCCATAGCAGTCTCTCTGGAGGAACAGTGTCAAACGCTTTTTCAAAGTCAAGGTATTCAACGTCAATCGGATAATGCTTCTCAGATGCCTTGGTCCAGTGTTCCAGGTTGGACAGGAGATTCCATGTAAATTATCTACCCCGCAGAAAACCATGCTGATTGGATAGTCGATCACCATGATAAGGAATTCTGTCATTTCAGTAGCTATAATCTTTTCCATATCTTTGTAGGGAACTGATGTTAAACTGATAGGCCTATAGTTTTCAGCTAAGTGTTTATCGCGGTTCTTATAAATCGGAATGACAATTGCATTTTTCCACGCTTCTGGGACTAGGCCGTTTGTAAATGATTCTGTCATTGTTCTTGCAAGGAATCCACTCATTGTCGTGCTACAGTGTCTTAGCAATATTGGGGACACATCGTCAGGTGCAGACAGCTTCACGTCAAATAGGACCCTTTTTACCTTCTCTGGGGTAAAAACGATATTTTCAAGTGTGGCCCTGATCGTCTGGCCGCAGGAAGTTGTGGTAGTGTTGTTGTGTCTTCGTGTAAATACTCTGTCAAATTGACTGCTGAATATTTCCCCCACTATTTGTGCTTCAGATTCAAGATGATTATCTGAATCTCTTAAGGCAACTTCTCATCTGATACCAGGAACAAGTCAAGTAATGAGGGGAGAGTACCCTCACGAAACCGAGTATTAAAGTCAATCAACTGATGCAGTCTTCATTCCTGGTAGGCCAGTAAAAAATGGAGCAGTCACTACTAAGGCCATGTGCCGCAGAAGGTCTAATCTTAATTATTTTTGGTAGACCACTGAGGTAATTAATTTTAAGGTTATTTTCTCGCTGGTTAATTCTTTCTTGCATTCCTGTTAACACTTTTTTGAGATAACTACGCTGCAAGCTTGTTTGGTCATACTTTATATACATACCGCTCTCTTTAGGTAGATTATTTTTTATTATGAAGCACTTTACGAGCTTCTTCCTTTGAGGGGGAAAATCACCTTCTTTTTTTCTGGATTGTAGATGCCCACCTGGATAACTTTAAGGTTATCTTTGGCAGTATCTCTGCTGACCTAATCCAGTACTCTCCCAGCTACCCTCAAGTCATTGTTTTTCTTTTGTCAATACTGTTTCTCTTGTATTTTTCAGCCCCAAATATAAGAATATTTAATGTTCTTACCTCTGTCTCTCTTGCAGTTCGATCAGTGTAGGCTCCACTCCCTCAGACTACTGATTTCCAGAGATAGTATGCACAATTGGTGGAGTTTTAATTTTGTTGTTTAAGTCTTCAATATTAGTTTTTAGGGCATTGGTTTCCTCATTTAGATTGGAAACGATATCGGCATAGCTTGGAGCACTAGAGGATGAGTTTTTCAGATCTTGAATGTCCCTTTGCATTTTTACTAGTTCTGTTTTGATATCAGCCATGTTTGATACCTCATTGGCCATTATCTTCAGATCCTTGATCTTTGCCTCAGTCTGTGGCATTTTTCTGTTAAGCGTAGGCAGAAGCTGTATTGTTTCACTGCAGGTGTCGCAAAAACCGAACATTGACCTATTTGCCAGCAGAACGGCTCGGATTTCGGTGGATGTTATTTTTGAACAATTGCTGCATATTACATTTTTTACAACAGTCACAGGGGCAACCGAAAACCTCATTATCTCGACACTTTTCTTTAGATGAACAGACACTACTTTTACATCTATAACATTCCATCGACATTATGATTGTTAGGTTAGATCCGCAAATTTTGTGTTTAATAGTAGAATAGTAGCGCTAAGAGTTTGAATTATTCATAAACTGGTTAGTTATGAATGTTTTTTAGATATTTAAATAGTTTTTATCAGTTTAATTAGACTAGTTTTAACAGATTTTTCACAAAATCGCGCACACGAATTTCCGACACTTGTTTACGTTACGGTAATCTCACTATGATGTATTATTTACTTTTTATTATATAATTATTTGTTTTATAAATTTATTTGTCTAAATATTTGCTAATCTATAATGTAAGTTGGAATTTTTTTCTTTTTTATGTATAGCTTTTTTTTCTTCTCTGGTCCTATAAGTTAGTAATTAAGTGCTTTGTCAATGAGAGTATGTCTTTGGACAATAAAGCTGATTTTAAATAGAATTGAATTAAAAATGAACTTTTATTCGATACCAAAATCAGTTTTTCCTTGGACTTTTAAAGTGGGTATGCTCATCTCATTGATTCCTTGATTTTACTGCTTATAACAATAAATAATTTAGAAACACAGAAATCAGTTTAAAGTAATCATCATTAACTCAAAAATCTCACAACAGAAGCCTCTCAGCAAATATCTACAAATGTCTAATGACGAATGATGGAGTTTTTGTTTATTTCTAGCCTATTGACGCTGGACATTTCTGGGCTCAAAATGCTGATGACAGAACTAACGAACTTCTGCAGCAAATCGAGGAAGCCCTTAATAGACAAGTTTTGACGCAGGTAGATGAAGCCCCAACAATAGGCAAAATCTATGCTGCGAGGTTTAGAGATGATGGTTTATTTTATAGGTGTAGGCTGACAACTACTGCAGGAAGGATCAATCAGGTGATTATTTTTTTATTTTTATTTCTCAAAATATCTAAATCTTATATGACCTGTAGCTTTTTGGCGACGATGTTCCACATTATTTTAACGCAATGTTCTTTATACTCCTCACCATTGACTTTACGCATATTCCAAGCCCAGTTTTTGAGAATTAGATAGATAGATAGATAGATAGATATTTATTTGATTCCGAGCACTACAAAGTTACAGTAGAAAGGAACAAGTCAAAAAAAAAAGGTACAATAAAAAAGTGATCAAAAATACAATAATTAAAATATGTCACATTATTACCTTACAAAAAAAATGTATATGTGTATAGGAAAGTATACAAAACACAACCCAATAATATTTAAGTAACATAACATAAAGAATCAACAAACAAATAAATCAAACGAAGTCAGCGTGCGACAGTAACCCAAATAATATTTTAGCTAAATGGTTTAAAAACTCCGAAATGGAGTAAAAAGCACCAAGGCATAATTTTTTTTTAATAGTCTTTTGAATTTTCTCTCCGATAACCTTTTTAAATCCTGAGGAAGAGGATTGTATAAAGGTAGGCCAGCAAAAATTGGGGATTTTTTGAAATATCCGTGGTTGTGTCGCTGAATACAGAATTTGTCCTGGTATCTTGTGGCATAATCATGAAAATCTCCATTAACAACAAAGTTCGATCTATTTTTTAAAATCAAAGTTGATACTGTTGTATTTTTATCAATTACGTACTTTTTTTCAGAGCAAAAACTCAAACTGCTTCCAAATGCTGTTGTGTGTTTTTACTGTATTACTGGGTACGCTATTTTTTACTTCTTGATTGATTTCTTCGTTTGGAACATATCCAAAATGCTCCATGTTGCACAAAATTACTGTTTTTGCGAAAAAATTATTTAAAATGAAAGCGTTGTTAGGTTGCTAAATTGTTTTGCTAAAGTCATTCGCTGATAACAATTTCAATTCAACAATTTTTTATTTTGACAGTACATATTAAACATTTTTCCGGAAAAATTACTGACAGGAGCTATCATGCAATTTTTCCACTTGAAAGTTAAATATTACATACGAATCCTTGTCAGTGATTGGTCAAAATTGATAAAAAGAAAATAATCAGTTTAATATTTCACATAAACATTTAAAATAATTAGTAATAATCTCATAAATGTCAAAGTGCGGCAATATTGAATCTGAGGTAAATGGCTGGAGTCGATATTTTGAAAACAAGCCGGCAACTTGTTATTTGAAAGGATTATTTTGGAGATTCTAGAGATGTTATTTAAATAATGGACTTTTCCGGAAAAGTGTTGTGTACGGTGTGCCAGGATTAAGTTTTTACTTGTCATATGGTGAGAGCCTAAATCTGATTTTGAGAAAAAAATACATATAAATGTGAGACATGTAAAGATATATGGCAATATAACCCCTGTATAAAGCCGCTGACCCATTGGACCATTGCCGTTCGTTCGCATTCGTTTCCCTTGCTACCCGCTCACTGGAAACGTTCCTCAAGGCCTGCCACACTTGAACGAATGATCTGAAATATGTGCATCGACAGCGTTCCATCAATTCGCGCCCTTAAAGAAAACTGATATTCTTTTTTATACGCGTCCACTCTACAACATTTCTGCATTTGCTGCAAGACATTTCCTCCTTATGCATGATTATTTTGTATTAAGACATTTCCTTTTGATCTTTTTAATTTACCGACAGGCGACGGGAAACCTTCGTTCGCATTGCTGAGCGAAGGGTCAGCAATGCGCCATTCATGCCCTCATAAAATCGCTGGAAATACGAACGAATGGAAACCTTCGTTCCAATGTGTCAGCTTATGTCAGCAGATTAAGAAATCTTATAAAAACTCTCCTTGTTTAAAAAATGTCAATAAACTAAAACAATATATTTTAAGGAATGGAATAAATCTATCCATAGTTGCCTCAAATTGAAGTATGCAATCGAATATCGGATATTTATTTAATTTATACTACCGTAGTTATTATGGTCTATCAATGATGCCTGAATCCCAAAATATATACTTACTTCTTTATGCAATACTGCACTTGTGGGAAAAGTATAATGGGCACATAAATATGAACCTTTAGGCGCCATATACTTATCAGTTAATTTTTTACATAAATTAATAATGCCTCATATGTATGCTAGGGCTGAGTTGATATATTTGCCATCATTTATGTTTTGTTTTCTAGATTCTATTCATTGACTATGGTAATATCCAAGAGGTTACTGCAGATGAACTCTTCTATTTACCTCAACGCCCTCAATGTTTCACAGCTCCTTTAGCATTTGAATGCACCATGTATGGTGTAAAACCAGCCTATAGGCATAACCCCCTTGGAATGTGGAATGAAAGGTTGAATGAAGATTTCAAAGGATGGACAATGGGTATTTTATTATATGGCGAGGTAAGAAGGATCTATATGTAGGTATTTATTTTATAGTGATAGTGTAAAGTCATTGGTAAACGAAGGTACATAGTTAGCACTGGAGTTTGTTGAAAACATCCTTCATATTGATGCACTGTGACCAAGAATATTTCAGTATGGACTTGCGTTATGAAAAATAGTTTTAAAATCGCTGCTTCCGAAAAGACTCAAAATACAACAAAGTGGTCACGTGGCTTTTGGTATGTGTTAATTTATTTTCTTTTTAAGGAAACGCCCATAAGCCGCTCTGTTTATTGAAATATCGAAATATTATTAAGAAAATGTGGTTCTTGCATATGTTGAATTTCAGAAAGAGTGTTTCTATCCCTACACTGAAACATCCCAAACAGTAATTGACTCAATTAAACATAACCCGACAGACATTACATATCCCGAATTTTTCGTGGCGATTTTGAAGATTCAACTTTTTTCATATTTGTCCCGAATATTGTTATGAATAATTATTATATAAAAGTAAAAATACGAATTTGTTATTAATTAGGCCACTATTGTTATTGTGATTTAATTTCCCCAAAAAAAAAACATGGTAATATTTATTCCCAAGTAATGGAGCTGCGCTAGGTGCAAAGTAAGATTGAAAATTTGAACAAAAATGGTTTATTTTGATCTCCTTCTGACAAAGCTTAGATGGGAAATATTTTTGGTGACACTGGTTCACTATCTTAAGATTTCTCCATACTTCCTGGATGTCGCTGAGTGTGGTGCCAGGGGCAGCGAAATATAAAAAAAAACAGTAAAAAGAGAATCAGGAATGTCAACTATTCTATCTCAATTTGGGGGGAACATAATTTAAGTAAAGTAAAATAAATGTGTCTGCAATCAATTAATATATCCCTCTGCCAAGCAGATATATTAGAGCAAATTATGTAGACAATTAATACTCAATAATGGATGATCAAATTGAAAGGTAGTTATTTGAAGTTATTTTAGTCAATATAAAAATCCATATGGGACAAAGATGAAGGTAAATTCATCACATAATATAAACACGAGGTAGCGATACTGACAGAATGGTCTCCTTATTTGTGTATAAAACTAAGTAAAACATAAGCACGATTGAAATTCGAGAGAAGAACGTGTACTGAAATTATGTCGAGCCATTACAGTTTCTTACTTTCTGTACTTTTGTAACCTTGCATATTCGATACTGTTGTTACCAGTTCGGTTCGAATAGTAAGTTGAAACAAAATGTAAGGTAAAGTTACTTGTAAGAATAAACATAAGTAAATTCGGACTGAAAGTCATGTTACGGAATTGTTAAAATTAATCTTCGGAAATGTTCGTTAGAATCCTTAAAACGGGGTATTACTGCTTCTGGCACTGTTGGGATTTGGCATAAAGGTCACAAGAACTGTGCGGGATAAGTTTGGGTTAGTTTAGGGAAAATATTGTCACGAATAGTTTAGGTGGTTGTCACGTTTTTAAAAGAATAACTTCTCAGAAAAGAGCCGCGTTGCGATTAGTACAATGACGGGGATCTTAACGGTTCTCTTAATCTACCACTGTATGTTCTATTCGTGAGGACACGCCTTGCTTAGCATGCCGGGGGGTAACTGGGGTAGACCGGGCCGAGTTACGTTGGGTAAGAAGAGGTGATAAAGTAAGCACGTTTAGTTTATAACAATAACAATGTATTAACGAAAAAACTTTAACAATGACTATTGGTCAAAAAATGAGATTCTATTATACCCGATTACTAAGGTGCGCATGTTTTCTCGAACTAAGGTATGGTTTATAGGTCGTTGTTTACTGTCTTATAATTATAGTTTTTCTTAAGAGTTGGGTTTTATTTAACAGCACTAAAATATTTCACTAAACTTTTTAATTGAAAGACACTTGTCTTGCTCAGAACTCGGACAAACTTCTTAATTTGACTTTGCTACGGTGGTTGTGAAACCCCTAGTCCTAGCAATCGTCAAATGACTAACCGGTACCAGGTTTGGTAAGGAATAAAGGAGTAGAATCTAAAACAGCTGTATAGCTAACCTGGTAGATGGTTGTGGTGAGCACAAAGTCTGAAGAACTGAAGGTTCGGTAGCGTATTTATATAATAAAAACTGCTGACCATTGCTTGCTTAAGGTTAAAAGTCGCTCCCGCTGATTACTCGCGTTGTTTATAGTTTGCCTTTAATGTTTATATAACAATCTCCAAGTTCAAGTTCAAACTTAGGACATGGTGATATTTCTTTAGTAGCTTATGCAATTTAGTAGATTACAATATGGTCTTAGCGTTTTGACATATTTACGGTAAGACGTTTCCGGAAATGTAAGCTAGGGATATACGCGGAAGAAGTCGCATCTTCGAAATCGTCCCGAAAAGTTCGACATATGTACAGGGTGGCCCGTTTAAGAGGGGCCTAGGCCTTATCTCGAAAACTACGGGGGTGGGAAAAGAAATTTAAATACAAAAGTTATTCCTAATAAAGTGATCTTTATTTTTTTTGTATTGTTTCATTCGTCACTTTTTTATATAAAGGATGGTCAAAGAAAGTTACACTTTTTTAAATGAAAGACCCTATATTTTATTACATTTTTGGATGCTACTTAAAATTCTAAGCATATTTGTTGTATGATGTTATACTTCTAGAGTTAGTAGTTTCACAGCTATAAACAGTTGAAAATCGGTACTTTGGCTACTTTTCACCTTGGTAGCAGGAAGACCATTAAAGATGGAGTAAAATGAATTCCACATTCCTATCTTAACTTTCCAAGAGCTATCTGATGGTGCTAATTGATGGTACCTACAGAGCTACCAGATTTGTTACCCATGGTACCACCTGCCAATTAGTACCGTCAAATAGCTCTTGAAAAGTTAAGATAGGAATGTGAAATTAATTTTACTCCATGTCTAATGGTCTTCTTGCTACCAAGATGAAAAGTAGTCAAAGTACCGATTTTCAACTGTTTATATCTGTGAAACTACTAGCTCTAGAGGTATAACATCATACATCAAATATGCTTAGAATTTTAAGTAGAATCCAGAAATGTAATAAATTATAGGGTGTTTCATTTAAAAAAGTGTAACTTTCTTCGACCATCCTGTATATAAAAAAGTTACGATTAAAATAATACAAAAAAAGTAAAGATCATTTTACTAGGAACAACTTTTGTATTTAAATTTTTTTTCCAACCCCCGTAGTTTTCGAGATAAGGTATAGGCCCCTCTTAAACGGGCCACCCTGTACTATCGGGCTATGTATATTCACGCCAATTGCTGTTTGGGATGTTTCAGTGTCGGAACCTTTATAGCGAACGGAATGTTAACAGCTTCTCTCAATTGAAGGAAAATTAAATTTTGTCGAACCATGTTTAAATTACTAAAATCATTTAAAAAATGTAGGATCAAACATAGTTTTCAATAGTTTAGGTGGTTATTAAAAAATATGCCCTTCTGGATGATTTTCTGATTTCTAAGTAAATAATGCATAATTTTCTTGCAAATATTTTCCTCAATGATTCTTAAATAACCTAAACGTTAATCTAAGATTAATTTGTGTTGCTGAATCATGATTTTCATTGTAATTCTCAACTTAATTTACAATTTTTAATTAACCATCACAAAACTTGTTTTCCTACTTTTTTGGCATGTTTTGATGTTCTTTTATTAAAATCTTTAGCAGCATTTTTAAGTACTTTCTATATATATTATATTGCCACATGTTTTTCCAATGGCATTTTCTAATTGGGAAAGTTTTGGAATATATCTATTTTGTTAAGTATACTTTTTGTCTTAGATATTGCTACACAAAAATATAGAGGTTATGTTTCTCAATAAAATATTTCGATATTTCAATAAATAGAGTCACTTTAATCAACTGAAAAAAAAAAGAAATTTGTCAGTTGCCTAAAGTCGCGTGAACTCTGTCTTATCGCCTTTCGAATCTTTTCGGAAGCAGATGTTTTTGCCGGTGAAACTTTGTATCTAAGTACAATAACTTCATGGCGGGCACTGTATAAATGTCTATGTAAAAAGCAGTACAAAGTTATTTGAAGCAAGTATAAAGCACAAAACATATGTTAAAAAATTGTTCAGGTAACGGTAATCTTTTATTTTACCCAGCAAAAATTATTAATTTATGTTAAGTCTATCTACATTCCAGAAACAGTTGAGGAGATTGCTCACAAAAATCTTACATTAAAGAATAAAGAATCAAAGTATGTGTTATGTAACTTGATTTTAAATAGTTTAAGTTTCAATTTAATGGTTCATGTGTCATATAACCATTATATGGCATCGATGGCGGTTAGACATATATTAAATACATGTGTTACTTGCAATCAGTACCAAACTATTTATTGCGAGTGGAAGAAGATTTGTGCACACAAACCTGTTTTATTCTGAATAACGGGAGCCGGCTTTAAAGGTTTGATAAATACTTCGGCAGTTTGGCTTTTATTTTGCAGAAAGTTTGGCATGCATTCTTTAGATACATTACTGATCTGTAGATTAAATTCTAGTTCTTAAGACAATATTGTAAGTGTTTAATACATTTCGTTAGCTGTAGTTAAAAAAGTAGGTGATTTTGTTTTAGGTATATTCTGTAGTAAATGATGTGGTTGAACTTGAATTGTACAGAAGCGCAGTTAGAGAAATATCCATCAACAAGTATATGATAGATCGAGGTTATGCAGATGCATGCACTCCGAGTTTTTTGTCAAAAGTAAGTCTAGTCCACTTTATAATTACTTTACCCTAGTCGATAAAATATAGTTAAAATAAAACTATCGATTGTGTCGATATGTTCATAATCTTAATGTTATAAAATCTAGCTAAAGGATTCAAATATTAATTATTGAAATAATACAGAGAACTGAAATAAAATATTTAAATTTGTCTTCATTTCAGTGGTATTTAAAATAATTTTATGAAAATTTCAAAACTATTCCAGCAAAACCATGAACATCGTCTCGCAGTACAGTCCTCATCCAATCCACCGGATGAAGCAGTCAGAATGAGTGTGGACCAAATCGTAAGTTATACTGACTTTGCAGATCCGGAAATCAGAGAGTATGACTATTTCCCGGTAACATTAAAGGGTCCCTTTAGCCCCTTAGAGACTCGGCTTTTCGGATGTACCATTTCCGCAGCATCGAAGTCTGTGGATATTGAGGGAACTTCAGTTAATGCCGTTTTATTGGACACTGAACCTGAATGTGAACATGCTAGGTAGTATATTCATATATTTATTAATTCTAATGATAATCAAAACCGCGTTAAAAAATAGAACTCGAAAAAAACTTGAATTATAAGTTTAGAATTTGTTATTTATTTTTTTATTGGATGGAAAAAGAAATCCAAGTTCAAATCGGAATAATAAACATTTTTTAATCTTATCATTCTTTATAAAGGAGAATGCAGAACTTTTTGTAGTTCTAAATGATAATTATTTCTAAATTGGTTAAGCGACATGTTAAATATCACACATTGAAGTCTGGGGATTTTATCTTATTATTAAGAACCTTGTTTAAGTATAGAATATTCGATATTTGTCTTCTATTCTCTAACGTAAACACTCCGAAGTGGGTCCTTATGATACTAATATCATTGGTAATAGCTTTTAAGTTTGGTTTTATGGTAAACATTTTAGGAATCTATTTTTATTCTTTTTTTTAAATGCAGTAAATCGGACTCCATATTATGCACGCAAAGTTCAGTTTATTTTACACTGTTCGATTTAGCACTTCTTAAATATTTAGTCTGTCTATTAACAAATCGTAATATTTGGTAACAATTAATCACTGGGCTTTTTATATGTTTAACAAAAAGCAATTTCTCCTTAAAAACGAAGCCAAGGTATCTCACTTTCTGAGCTTTCTTAAATGGGAGCTATTAATAGCATAATTTTACATAGTTTTTGTGTGGTCTCTGATAACAAATACAAATACAAATATATTTATTGCCATTATGGTTACAAATAACATTGGGTCGTCAAAAAAAACTAAAGCAAAAGTAAAACTTAAAAATAACCTAAAATAAAATAAGAGTAATACTAAATTAACACCTAACGAAAAAACAAAAATGAAACAAGTAGGTACTAGACATAAATAAATTGAATAGCACTTGTCCACATTCAAAACTACGCTACTTATTGTACAATAATTTTCAAGGCGTATCTAATCATCCTGTATATGTTTACAATCTAAAACCGACTAAACGGGTTTAAAAACTTTCAGATTGGGTGTATCAAGTACAAACTGTGAATTATGGAAACATTAAGCAATATCATTGATATAAATGTTGTTGGTCTGTTCAACATAGTTGAATGAGATAAGTTGTGCTTTGTTTTTATTTGGTCAATCAGCGTCATAATAGATTTAAAAAAAATAGATTAAAAAGAAGACCAATATCGACGTTGTCTTATGATTATAACTAGCATAATTTTACTTACTCAGAATGCGTTCGGTGGTAATAAAATTAGGGAAATTTGAGAGAAAGGTGCGTCATGTAAATTAAAACACAGATTCCTAATACACTTAATTTATTAGAGAAAACGTGCCAAATTATTAGAGAAACACGTGCCGGATTCAGCCTGGAATTCACGAGGGGCAAGAGTACGGCAGAGAAACCCTCGATCTAAATTCCTAACCGAATTATGCTGTATACTATTTATTAGTATAATAAAAAAAATTATTATACTTAAAATTAAATTACTCTCTCCCGTGCTACAATTCGTAGTTCCACACTTGTAACAATACATTTAAAACTGAAGGGGTTGTTGTTAGTTAGCCAGACGCCGCTGGAAGGTACTGAGGTCCTGGATTGCGGAGGCTTCCCAGCTATTTAGTTGCAATTGGGGCCAGTGTCTCTAAAATGATCATTACATTTATAACTAGGATATTCTTCCGTCAGGGTAGAAAATGGTTAGTAGATTCATCATTCATCAAGGCCCTTGCGTACACTCTCAGTCATACTAAAATTAAAATCCTAGCACGAAAAGACAGGAAATAATACATTTTCTGTTTCCATTTAAAGCAGTGTTGTTCACAGTATAAAACGATTTCATTAAATATGTACACATGTTATGCCATCAAATAGGAATTATTCATGAGAATAAAAGAAATACTTGTGTACAAATTATGTTAATAACAATATTATAAATTTTACTGACCTGTAATAACATGTTACAGCACAAAAACAAAAACCATTCACGAAAATCACCAGTACACTGCGCTTTCTCCCTTCTCGAACGATCCGCTTTAGGATCCCATAAAAACCCTCGCAAAACTCAACTTCAATTTATGAGTTGTTTTTATCTGTCTCGTTCTTTACATATTTATATAGGGTGTCTCAAAACGGAATGTATCAGATCTAATGAAATAATATTTTAAATAGGCGGGTTACCTCAATGTTAAAGAGTAAAGGCTGCAAGTATGGCAGAAATGATTAATTCTGTTTATGCAGAAGCTAAACTTTCGTCTCTATGTTTAAGAGGTTTTATCACCTTCAAATTGAATGAGAATTCTAGTGCCTGGATGATAGCCATTCTCCTTACTGCGGGAGTTCAATACTTATATAATTTTGATTACATAGTATGCAACACGTTTTTCTTCTTGAAGTCAAAAGTAAAGATTTTTAATTAAAAGGAAACTTAGCCCCGGAGAGTCGTATTGCAAATGCCCGGCCCCGGTGTGGGGTCGTTAGAGCGCCACCAGTTATGTCCAACTAAACTTGAAAAAGCTCCGCTGGTGTTGTGCAGGGTGGCTAGGCCCTCGTATTAAATCAACTAACTCAACCTTAACAAGAAAACACAATCTAAAATTTAACGAATAATATATTTGCTACTAAGTTCTTTTTTTTAAGCACAGCAACGATTTATCTGGAGTAAAATGGCAAGTCAAAGACAAAAGAATGTCAAATGACTATTAAATTTAACTAATAATTGGTACAATATGGTGATTGTACGGAGACCAATTCTGTTGTTAATACTCGGTACTGTATGCCTTACAACTAAATGCACTAAACACTACAAACCGAAGTGATCACTTTGATGTTAACTAAGCTAATTACATCTAGGCATGCGTGCGCTAATAGCTGCACCGATTTTAAATGTAGCAATAATAATATGTAGCAATGAACGGCCACAATAATTAAATCAAATGACTCGATAAATTAATAAAAGGAATAAAATTAGAATAAAACTATTGAAAGCTTGGCTGTCAATGCTTGACTTATATTATAAAGAGCGAAAGTTCGTAGTGGTTATATTACTCTATAAATGAAAATAGAATACAATTATTGAACCTTTTTTAAAGCCTGTCAATGCTTGATTTATATTTAAAAGAGAGAAATTAAGAACGATCACGTCAAACGGTCAGAAAAATAATTGAATAATGAAACTTGGCTCTTTTAAGGCACCATCTATAGTGCCAAATTCATTATAATTAATCACAAAAATAAGATAATAAAAAACAAGATAATAATTAAGACAAATGCTTCAGTACAATACCACTTGGATCCGGTCGAACTCGGGCGCCGGGCACCTGTTGGCCGCTAGGGCACTGGCCTTGAGGACGAAACTAGTAGAGGACTCGCCAATTAAATTGGTTCTAGTGTAGCCTGGGGCTAGAAGTAGCCCGGAAATTGAACTGTGGCCCGCTAATTAAAGTTAGTAGCCTGGTATTCGAAAGATGTAGGTCTGGTAGAAAAACCTGTTCTAGCCTGCTAGTAAAACCCTGAAAAAAACCAGTACGCATTAGACAAAGCCTCCTTACTTTAATAGAAAACTATAGCCCCCCTTGCATAAATATATTTTCTTTATAAAACAAATTCCCCCAAAAGTTGTCAATGAAGTTTCAATAGAATTAATGCAAATAGAAGAAATACTGAGGTACAGACAACTTGAATATAACAAAGATAGGTATGAGTCACCCCTAAAAGAAAATATAAACTTCCCCATATGATCAAACTCAAGTTACATTAAAATAAAAATTCAGTTTTGATAAAATGGAGTAGTTAAGATAACGCATGGGACGCAAAGCAAATGGTGGACGAGGCACAAAAAGATTAACACAGATAAAGCAATTAAATCGTTAAGTTGGACAAAAAAAACTGTAACAATAATTACCTCGTTAGTGTGTGAGGGTACGAAAGATTCGACGGTCTCGGTTTTATTCGACAAACTTGAAAGCCTCTAGAAATAAGGGAAAAATCCATTAGCGTCATGGCGTCGTCCGCGTGCTTCACAAGCAATAGGGGAAAAATTCCAGAGAAAGAACGGGTGGAATAAATCACAATATTAAAGTTGAATCTCTAAGACTGCACTCACGGCAAACTTTCTTCTCGCCTTGAAAGGTACTTTCAGAAGAACTCTCGATTCGTTTCCGTCAATTGCATTTCTCCTTCTACGAGATTAAAAAAAACTACGTCAGAACAGCAAGAAATAGTAATGGGCTGAAACATGTCAAGTGATTTCGATAGAAGGAATAATTATTCTCAAAACGACTTAGTTCTCGTTTGTTATGATGGTAAAGCACAGCGGAAGCCACAATTAATGATCCAAAATTAAAATTTTCAAGAAATGCTAGGAAATACCCATGCGAAAATGATAAACCTCTAAAAATCTAAATCGAGAGCGAAAATCACGGGAGGATAGCCCATTCCCATTACTCGGAACGAACAACCGAACATTACAAAAATTGCACACACGGCAGTGAAAAGATAAATATATGAAGCAGAGGTCCCAAAACGATCTAACGATCTCAGAAATGATCGGCCGGTGACTGGAGTCCGGCAACCAAGGGGTTCCAAAAAATTATGAAATATGTAAGCCGACAATAAAATACGAATCGACGAGTCTAACGCAGCGTAAAGGCGGGTTTTATTAACAGAATTCTTAAAAATATAAATCGGTTCGCTGGCCGTTCCACGGTAATGTAATACGAATCAAGCCAAGCTATCCTAATAACAATGTGTTTCGCTTATCAACGAAAATAAATATAGTCACAACGTGTTATAAATGCTAATACAAATATATCGTTAACCCATACTTAGAATAGAGTTAATTTACATTAAGCAGTTTCAAGCGTATTGTCAGCAAATCGAATCAATAAATTTAGAATTAATAAACCGATGAGTGCAAAATACAGCATCTTTGTTTCCTAAATGCGGCGTATAAATGAAATTCAAAAATATTTGACACTGGCAAAATCGGACTGTTACAAGTATTAAATCCAAAATTTTAACATTTTTAAGCTGTTGTATAAGATCGAAAAAAAAACAATATATCAATAAGCGTTTTATATTCGCACCTTACATAAAGAGGTAGTAAATGCTCCACCGCGTTTCATGTCCAATCAACAGTTTAGAAACAATGCAAGAATATGCGATTTTGTCGTTTGGCGGTATACAAACGCACCAAACATACAGTGGTTACCAGATTTCAAGAGCAATCACAAGTCAACGGCACGAAAACAACACCCAAATATAATCTGATAGCTATTAGTAGCCCATTTCCATCCAGTTTCTTTGAGGCAGTTGTTTCACGATCACGTCGAAAGATATTACTTATAAAGGTTTAAGTCAAAAGGTTCGCCATCGAAAACACCTTTCTTTAGTCAGTATTCATTTAAGCAGATAATATCCATCCTCAAATTAAATTTCTCATCCTCACGACGCGCCTTGTGTATTAAATATTTTGGAGGTTCTCTTGTAGTATTTAGTTTGTTTAGCAAAATAAACTTTTCAAATATAGGTCATTTTATAAAATATATTAGATTCGGTGACTTAATAACTGCTTTGTTCGTAGCTTTCAATATTTCAAGAATAGAACTTCTGTAATTATATTGTTAAAGCAGAATTTTGGTGAAATATATGGTTCTTTTTAGATTATTGGTAGCCGCATATGTGGGGCAGACTGCCGAGGGCAATAGGCTTAAACTAAGACAAACCACTTTAATGCCAAATGTTCCTGGTTTCCCCATGCTTTTAGCAGCTATATTTTGTCCCACGATGGAGCCGAAGCTAACAGGTAAAATTTTTAAACTTAAGTTTTTTCAGATAATGGGTAATAGTTAGAATTTTGTATTATGATTTAATAATCTGATAGTTGTCAACCAGAGTGTTTATTGTATATGAAATTTCGCCACCATTTAAGAAAGTCATTGGAATTTGAACAGTTTATAAATAATACAATTTGCATTTAAATTTATCAATGTCCAAGCGAAGATTTTATGATATGAAATTTTATGTTAAATGTCAACATGCACATGTGCCTTATTTTACAGCGTAAATTGTATGTATGTATCCCAGATTTTGCTAAATGATTATGTAAAACCCATCCAAAAATTGTAGACTGATTATTGAGCACCAGTTGATTGACTGAAATCCTTTATTGGAGATAACTTAAAAGCGTCGGCTTACATGAAAAGAATATGTCTAATTAAATTATCGTTTCGGCCAGGGCTTCATTAAGAAAGATGTGCCTAGTCGTCGTATGTTTGTTTTTATGGGTGATACATGTCACTCTTTTTGCAGTTGGTAGTTTCACTATTTTTTCTATCGGTTGACTTGATGTTCTTTATGAAACGAACTGTTATGCGTTTTTGATTTTCGTACTAAGAATGTTTTAAGTTTTATTGATAAAGAATACTGTCTATTTATTTCACTTTTCAGAGTAAATTTCTGTACCTTTTCATCAGGAAGACACGAATCTATTCTCGATCGCGATCTTTAATATTTATACGATGTTGTAAAATGTTTGAAAACATCAGCATATATACAAAACGGGAGATTTCCGCAAATAGCGCTGAAACACGTCGAATCTGTTTTATACATTGCCATATTTATCAGTTATAGAGGATATCTAAAAAAAAAAAACGGTGTATCAACTTTGTCTTTTCAAAATGGAACATCTCCCATTTTCTAAATAGGTACCTAAATTGCGGTTAAATAAAATATTAAAGACTAGAATACTGCAAAACATCTTCATGTAAATTTTACGGGATCAATTCTCAACAACAAAATTCAAAAACCGACCTTAGGGATACATATATCTATTATAAAAAATTGTTAAATTTTCACTTATAAAATAAATACACTTATATAAAATACGATAATGATTAATTGTTAACACATCTATGAATTATAGAAATGATAAAGTAATTGTAAATTGTAAACCGGGCGCCCAATAAATAATATGAAACATGAAATTTTATCAAATTATTTTCTGATTTCTTGTACTAAATTGCTTATATTGTATTTTCAGAGGATAATTCCCTGGTAGCTGCCATTCTCTGCGGCCTCGGATATAGCGAAATTAACAATAAGCCATTGTATCCTCTTCATGATATGATTATACGGTTGGATACAGAATTAAAAATTGAAGAATTGGAATTGGTTAGTCAAATGTGTCTATTTAGGGTTTATAGTTTGCGGCATTTTGATCTAATGCTTCTTTATTTTTTAGATTAACAAATTAAGGTATCTTATGAATAACGGTATTAAGCTTATGTATGAAATGGAACAGCAGAGATCGACACAGAATGAGCTTCTGCAAACTCAAATCAAAATAAAAGATCATCTTTTTGGGTAAGTCAGTAATTTCACTCTACATTAGGTACAAACGAAATATCGTATTTCACGAATTAAGAAAATACATTTTCCCTTCTCTTAGCTTTTCCTCATTAGCAATTTTCAGTTACGATGGCTATAATGCCGAACATGCTCGTTTCGTGAAAACTTGTGAAAATCGACCAATACTCGCTTAACTGTTCTATATTTAATTGCAACTTTGGCTAGTCAATCCTAGGATTACCCGCATTTCGTGTTTTACTTTAAGGAATATGCCATTACAAGATCTGTATATATTCCTATTATTTATATTATATACATTTTATTCAACGAAATTTTCAGATTGTATATCTCATATTTTATGCATATTTTCTAATAAATCATTTATATATTAATCGTATCCAAATATTTATATTAGTTTGCAAATTTTACTTCTCTAATAAGTTTCAATAATACATTCAAATTATTTTATTAAAAATTATTGCAAATTTGTTTTTCTGAATCAGTCATCATCATTTTCAAGTTCAATATTAATTTTTCTTAAGACCAAATTTTGTCCAGAAATCGAAATGCGCCCAAATATTATGAATGTATAATAAATAATACGGGTGCAAGTATATTTCCCTGTGAAAAAGTATCTTACATTTTACTTCTTTAGACATAAGTTGTTTAACGCATATATTTTTTTTAATTTCAGTTTAATCAACATGGAGAGAGACCCAATAGACCGAAAAAACGTCTGTCCGCAGAACACAATGTGGGGCAGACACGGAGGTTTAGGTTTGTTAAGACCAAATTTAGAAAACGAAGAACAAGATATATGGTCGCTTTTATGGTTCGTTAAGGTTGCGAGACTTAGCCAGTATCAAAAACAGATTACGAAAAACTTAGAGGATATAGAAAATATGATTTATGAGTGAGTATTAAAAACATAAAGTAGCAGGCAACAATTTCATAACACCAAGTTAGTTTACAGTTGGAGTCGGTATAATTTTCAGGATTTGAATCTTAATCGAAGTTAAGTAATATTTTCATGAGTTTCTGAAATTTGATTGATGATTTTGTATTATTCTACAATGTTTGTCATTTAATTTGTAATTCATTTATATACTGACAAATAGCTATAAACGTACTTAAAATAGTCAACTTGAAAGTAATTCTAGTTTGAAAAAATTAAATACGAATTATATAGAGTAGCTACGTAAAATTGTATTGCATTATGTCAATTAGCAGAAACGAAGACTATATTTTAAAATTGTTTTCAAATGTTATTGGTTGAACACTTTATATTTTTTATTGATTTTCGAGTTTGCTTTATGATAAGAATTATGAAATGTATGTGTTTGAAATGCGTTATCTTCTACACCTGACGTGTTAAAATTGTGTTCGTTAATATAGGACCGATCATTCAAAATGTTTTGAACATAAAGTTGCCCTTTTTAAGAGTTACCTTAATTATTATTATGTACTCTTGGAACTTGTATCAACTTAATTGTTGGTGTACACCAATAAGTTATCAAAACTATCCTTGAGCGACAGAGAATATTTATTTCTTCTGTTGCTTAAACCTTTTCGTTTCTGTATTGTAGCTATTCCAACTGGCAAACATTTAAATTTTCGTCTAATTTCGGAACAAAATGTTTAGTTATGGGGATTGATAATTAAAATATATTTAAAATTTTCCCTAAAAGTTAACAATTCAACAAAATATAAAATATGCCATTTTTTTTTTGGGTAACCAATTTCCATCTGAAAAATTGAAAAGTGAAATCCTTCACAAATTATAGTTAATTAAAAGTTCAAAAACAACTTCATGCGACCTACATTTTTGAGAATGATATAATTGAAAATAGTTTTAAAATGTAAACAAAAATTCATATTTTAAGGTTAAGTTATTTTTATAGACATTGCTTGTTAAATACTCTGATTTTTATACAGGGGATTTCAGAAATATGAAAACATGATATTTTAACAATCAGTGAACATCTGAAATTTCACTGCAATATTACTATTTTCGTAAATTACGAGTAATGTCTCCAGGTTTTCTTTAAGAGATTGTATTTTTTGCTTATTTATGAATTACCGGTTTTGAAACGTACATGGTTTTCGCGTATACAGGGTGTTCCTTGATGACATGTTAATATTTAAGGGGGTGATTCTTAGACTTATTTTAAGAAGAAAACTTCATATGAACATATGTCCTAAACGTCCTAACTTTTGAGATACAGGGTCGCAAAGTTATAAGAAAAATCTGTTTTATATAATAACTGTGATACTATTGCAGATATCTTTATAAAATGTGGTACACGCCTTCTATACCTCAAGATCCATGTTCTGATGTACAAACAATTTGATTATTTCTACCAGAGGCGTTTGTGTGGGTTTTGCATTGAATATTTTTGTAGAAAAATATGGTACGCCACTGCTTTCTCTCAAAGTA
Organism: Pissodes strobi; assembly: GCA_016904865.1. Classification (NCBI taxonomy): domain Eukaryota; kingdom Metazoa; phylum Arthropoda; class Insecta; order Coleoptera; family Curculionidae; genus Pissodes; species Pissodes strobi. The sequence continues at coordinate 1,132 of JAEQML010060343.1, read as the reverse complement.
AAAATTATTTTTGAAATTCTCATTAATTTCTGAGAAAATTTTATCTCTTGATTATCTTTCGTCCGATGCATGGTTTTCGTTTAAAAAAATAAAAATCGTGTTTGTGCAAGCTGAAATTCTAATATGGTAAGTAATTATTGGCACTTGAAAGTCCTGTTTTATTTTTCTTTCTACAGTAAAATCGGTTACTTATTTCTGAATTAATTAGCAATTGATTTTAAACGAACTCAATAGCTTGAAAAGGATTTCCACACAACAGTCACCGCATCAGATTTTTAGCGATTTGACCCTGAAGTAACACGACTTTTATTTTTTTATGCGAAACCATGCGTCGGACGAAAGAAAATCAAGTAGTCAAATTTGCTCAGAAATAAATCAGAATTTCAGAAATATTTATTATTTAAAAAAAAGAGTGGCGTACCATTTTTTCTCCAAAAATATTCAATGCAAAACCCGTACGGACGCCACTGGTAGAAATAATAAAATTGTTTGCACATAAGAAAAAACATCTTGATGCATAGAAGACATGTACCAAATTTCCTAAAGGTATCTGCTATAGTAGTACAGTTATTCTACAAAACAGATTTTTTCTGAAAATATGAATGAAAATATGAAGTTTTTGTCTTAAAATAGATCTAAGAATCACCCTCTTAAATAGCAGCATGCCATTAACGAACACCCTGTATTTTGCTACCCACCTACAGCGTTTATTTGATTAGATACATATCTAAAAATGTTAGCTACAGAAGCTGTAGAATTTTTCATGAACTGCCAGGATTTCTTATTATTATTAGCAGAAATATATGAGCATGACAGTGCTATAAAAATATATCAATTTTTGTTTTTCTAAATAAATCGCCCTGTTTATGGGCCACTTATCAGTTAGTTCGTCTGCTACTGATGCCTAAGTGTATCAGGTTTGGAACCTTTACACCTAATTGAGAAAAGCGCGAAAAACCGTTTTATACCATCAATGTATTAGAAAGAGAACTATATAAAATAATGATTTAATGCATCGGTTTGAGTTTTGTCATGTTTTCAGTTTTTTTACGCTGTTTCCAGGCCAGTGTGAAACCAATGTATAGGGTGGCCAACTAAGAATGCGAGGTACTGTATCTGGGAAACTATCCAT